>JAPYYX010001484.1:0-37240 GCA_030522605.1 Cremastinae sp. B BG-2022a | reverse complement strand
ATTAATTTTAAAAATCAATATCTCGACTTCTGGATGGTAAAACGTCTTGAAATTTGGTATACATTTTTATTCAAGTATTACCTAGGCCTATGCAAAATTTAAAAAAAAATCTATCTCAAAAAATTTCACGCGACTTCTACCTAAGGTAGCGTGAAATTTTTTGAGACAATTTTTTTTAAATTTTGCATAGGCCTGGTTAATACTTAAATAAAAATGTATACCAAATTTCAAGACGTTTTACCATCCAGAAGTCGAGATATTGAATTAGAAAAATTTGTCTTAAAAACTTCACGCGACTCCTACCTTAAATACTTGAAATAATACGTCAAAGCTATAAGTTAACAAATTATATAAAAAAAATTTATGTAAATAGATGAGGAATTAGCCCATTTTTTATCCGTTAAAAAATTTTTTTATTTTTTTACGTTAATGATGATTAAAAAACAAAATATACTTGTCAGCATATTTAAATCCTTTTGGAATCCTAATATTTTCGTAAGTACCCCATTTTTGCGCCCCTCCCCCTACCCTAAATATTAATAACGCATTTCGATAATTCGATAAATCTATGTAGCTTTATTAGTGAAAATTAAGACGCCCATCACTTGAATGTGTACCACTTATTCGTTGGCAATGTAAGGACCCAAATCCCGCTCGGTAATGGGTAATGGCGGGAGGAATAATAGACCGGTGGGGATTACAGCTGTTGCGCGTGCGCTTACTAGGACGAGAATAACAAAAGATTGTGGGCCACCACCGAAGTTACCCTTGCCAACGACGACGAGTCCCCTAACGAAGAGCTTTTGCGAATTATCCGCCGAAAGGATCAATCGAGGAGATAGATGTGAATAGGTGAGAGCATAAGATTGACGAAGCGCGTGAACATTTAACAGAACTTATTGTTTCCAGCTCAATAGCTGCCTGCGTCTGCGGTTTGTCCTTTCCGCTTGTTTACGAAGATCCGAAGAGCGGCCGAAAACGACGAGATGACCTTCAAAGGTAGTATACACCAAAAGTTGGGTTATGCAGAAATGTTCAACAGATTGTCAGAGGACATACACAATTTCGGATGGCTGGAGGCTGCGGCATCGGCACATAACAAAG
Organism: Cremastinae sp. B BG-2022a; assembly: GCA_030522605.1. Lineage (NCBI taxonomy): Eukaryota > Metazoa > Arthropoda > Insecta > Hymenoptera > Ichneumonidae > Cremastinae sp. B BG-2022a. Next base: position 36,136 of record JAPYYX010001484.1, on the reverse strand, counting down.
AGATGCACGCCGAGAACGGAAATATTGACGCGCTTCACGAGACCCTCCCGAATAGGAACCATGTGATCAGGGCGTGCAAACAGTCTGCATGGAACATGGCTACCATACAGGCGGATCCAAACACATGTAACAGTAATAACGTGACGAGAATGATGCGGCATCAACCTGTCATTTATTATACTCGGAACGTTAGCGGCGGAAGCCAAGTACCTACGATCGCTGGCACGTTGCACCAATGGTTGGGAAACACAAAAAAATTAAAAATGAAGCCACCATCACGGCACGATACCGCTAATGAAACAACAGACACGCGTGGTGTCCTCGACAGCGGCGGGGGCATGGGAAAGGACGAGGTCGACAGGTTGAGGCGAGCGGCATGTCACACGAAGTGGGCTGGAGTTGCGATAGTTCGAGTTGCGGGACGAAAACACGGAGAGCTGGAGCCCACAGGAATGAGCATGGAAATGTTGGAAGCAGCAACCAATCCAAATGCACCGACGCTCGATGCCATCAATCCCTTGATGGGAAGGTATACCTACGGGCGTTTGGCAAATGCCATCCATTGCGATGTCCAATGCGGAAAACATGACCATCGGGTTCTGGCCTTGAAGGTTGACCTTTATGATGAGCTGCGAGAAAGACGCATGGTACAGCCATCCGGAGTGGACTACGCCTGGAGTTCCACCAGGGAGTATGAGCCAACTTTTTTGAACCTCGTTCCCTCGGATGGCTGGCATTATGACGCGATATTTGTGACGATGGACATTATAGAATTGGCATTCAGACAACGCGGTCGTATCCAGGTAGGAGAACAGGAGACGGATACTTGGCAGCTCGGCGTCAGTGCCGTCAAGATAATCACGCTGGGAGAGAACGGTGGCGCAGAGCTGATGGGGCGTGATGCATGGATCATCAGCCACCTGAGGTACCCACTTGCGTGGACATTGGACCAATTCCAGATGCATACCGTGGGACGAGACGAACCAGAAGAAGAGATATTCCTGCGGACAGCGGGACTTGTCGATATAAACGATCCAGCGTACAAACTCGTATTCGTCGTACCAAATAAGACCACTACGGCTGTCAGCCTAGGTGGCCATCGGTTCGATGTGGTTACAACCGACCACCATGGGGAGATGCCCGCTGAAAGAAAAATACCTTTCCATGATGTCGACGATGCGATATGGAACACTGTACGCGGATTGTTGAACTATAAGGGCAGCCTGAGAGAGGCATTTACACAATACCTGAGGCCATATTTTCCTGCAGGGATAAACTGGCTCGAAATTAACTTGCTTTCTGTCCTGCTCACGACGCGCTGGCACCAAAAAATTGAAGGAGTCAGAACAGGAGATGAAGATGGTGGGAAGGTTCTGTATTGGTGTGCGCCTTCCGATGTAATCGAAAATCTCGGTTTGGTTCCAGATCCATCGCTCACTCCGGATTCCTACCCTGGGTACGGAGGAGCCAATGCTGTTAGCAGTTTTGATCACCGTTTTGTCGGCCAGCAAAGCGCCCGTATGAATCCGATAATAACGCTAGGTGATTGGGGTGATATAGCTAGTTTGGCGGTTGCCTCGGGATACGCTACATTTAACACCCGCAACACTGAAGATATACAGCAAGGACATGATAGGTGCCGTAGCGGTGGGCTGGATCGGCTCGCTAGAGCAGGATATATGCGGAAGGGGTTTGAGAACTGGAAAAGGGCAGCGGCTCAGACTGATGGGATAGCGTTCCCTCTGAAGGGGTCTATTAATGATATCGGCCCTTATTGGGAAGCTGTGATTAGCGGTGAAGCGGGATGCTGCGCCGAATGGTTCGCGAATAAATTCATATCGCGACACGTCAGGTGGAACTGGAACGCAAACCTCCTGCGCGATGAGCCACGCTCTGGCACTTTTACAGGTACGAGGGTGCCATCATCGTGGACACGATTGATCGAGAACACAGAGTGGTCAAGTTTTCGCATCGTGAGATCCGGAAGACCTACAATCGATGATCCATATGCCTTCGATGATTGTTCAGGCGCATGGTCGACGAACATGTACTGCCAGTTTGGTCAAGGCGAGGATGACTTGCAGCTCGAACAAGCTTTATGCCGCTTAGACATGACAAGAGAAGAAAGCTGGCATTTGACATACGGGAGTCATCCAGGATGCGAGAAGCTTGATGGTATCCGCTTCGTGGTTGACAGCAGTGCGGGAGGAGTAATGGCAAGAAGACTGGGCTGGCGTGAGATTGGTAGCGCTGAACCAGTCGTGGATAAATGGGGCTGGGGGGTCCAGGTACGGATTAAGGACTACGGAAGAAATAGATTGAAGACACTCGCCATCCCGATAGGAACAGGAGAAGCGATCATGGGACAATTCTTCAGTGAAGGTACTATCTTGTACCGTGGTTCTCGGGATGAAGCATTATTTCCGGGCTTTCAAATGAATTTCACCCTACAAATATGAACACGTGTTTAAAAAATTAGTGAAGAAAAGCTACCGTAGTTATATTCGATGGTGCATTAAACATACATTATGTACACGTAAAATATACTCAAATCGTTTCCTTTTTCAAATTTGCGATGGTCCGGTCGCGCGGTTATTTAGTCTGAACCAATATCGGATTGATATTGCAAAAAAAATTAAATTGTCTAAAAAAAGTCATAACGGGAATTCGTTGCCTATTTTTTAACCAACGAATTAGCATTGTGAAAGGTTCGTCTTGAAGATCAATGTGTACCAATACGTCGTGCCAGTTCATTTCCTTCTATCAACACATCCCTCAGAACTTTTTGCGAATATCCCAATTATATATGAAACGCAGGAACCGTTTTGATTCGTGGTATATTCAAAAAAAGATGTTCCCCGTTTTTCTTTAAATACCTATTTTTTTCTTTTTTCTTTCGTAATTTTAATTATATATAAGTTGAATTAAAATATAGAGTAAATGCGCGATAGGTACACTTTGTTTTTTGTTAAAAGGGAATCGTCTTATTCTTGTACGTTACATCGAAAACTGTATTCTATATATTTTAAAAAACCAGGCAATTGCATTTTTCCAATACCTGGATTCAAACTCCGTGTTCAGTTGGTTCTGTTGGAATTTAAATAAATATTCATTGATTTTATATTGTAAATAATATATTCTGACAAATTAAATATTTTTTTGAACATCCTGCTGAACGCGAAAAGTACATGGACTTAACGAAAGCATATTACACTGAAGAAAAAGATCTAAACTGTATCATGGCTTATTGCCTTGAAAGTACACTAAATTGCTGATTCAAGGTCGACAACGGTCAAGGCATCTAGAGTAAAGGCAGACATCCCGAATGTGATACTGGTTGAGAAGCCAGCAAAGAATTCTCTCCAAACCGAGGCCGTATCCTCCGTGAGGGCGTGTTTCGCATTCCCACTGGACAAATATTATTTGTAGAATTCAAAGTCTGTTAAAATTATTATTTATTGAGAGAGACACTGACCTGATCGGTGTCTCCAATATCCAATATGACACTTCGTGTCAGCAGCCAATTCATATAATCTTGTTATTAGACCGTCGCACCACAAAGAAATCATTTTTTTTTGGCAGAAATGATACACACCTGGAACATTTTTTCATAAAAAAAATTTTTTTTCTATTTCATATTCTTATTTTAAAAACCATCAAATACAACGTTTGTTACTGTTATTTGAAAACAAAGTTTTATTTTTTCAAATTATCAGATAAAAAAGTAAGTAGATCTTCGATTAAAGATGGTAAACTCTTCTTACAAGTATTGCAATCCAGACTATGAACTGTACAAAATCATAAACAAAATCGCTTTAGTGTGGATTCCGTGATTTAAAAAAAATACGCGCGGGTTTTTGAATATATACATATATTATTTTGGATACAACAATATTTCATCATTACAATTAACACAGAGAGATCGATATAAATATAATACGTATATGCAATAAAATGCAAATTTTGCGTATAGAGGTAAATGTTTTACGGTAATGAAAAAATACTTAATATATCAAGCATTTCAATAATTCGATTGTTATTTATAAAGCTCTTAAATCTATGCGGTTTATCAGCGGAAATTAAAATGCCTATCCTTGGAAGGCCTTAAAATATTTGCACCACTCTTTCGTTGGCAATGTAAAGTCTCAAAAAATTTAGAATGTCTTTACGTATGTAAATTCTCTTCTCTCTAAGAATTGATTTCTCTTTAATGGCCATAAATTTCACGCCATTGTATATGACACTTGATTTTTTCGATTGTTTCATTCCTGAATTACTTCCCCGAATACTGATATTCAATGGTTTATTTACAGAATATTAATTTGTTGACGAAATAGTAAAACATGGAAGAAATATTGAATTCATTTTTTTTTAATGCACTGTCGGCGTAAGTTCCGAATGTACTTTGGCAATTATTCACTTATCTCTAAACACATATGTATAAATATAACGAGAAATATGTCAAGAAAATTTGTTTTCTTGTCTGAGATGTTTTTTTACTGATAGAGTTTGCATTTCTTTATATTTTACCACATTAAATTTTTTATCTCGGAAAAACTTCATCAATTTGACTCTACGAACATGAACATGTGTTTAAAAAAATAAATGACAAAAATCCACAGTAGGTATTCGATAATTCATTCAACATTATGTACACATAGAATACTCAAGTCGTCTCCTTTTTCAAATTTGCGATGACCCGGTCGGTTTAGCCTGAGTCCTGCGGCGCGCTAATTCGGACATGACCACTGGTCCGATGTGAGGCAATCTCGGATTAATCGATATTGCACGGAAAGTTGCGGACAGAGTTGTCTAAAAAACAAAAGAACATAGTATAAAAATAAAACGTTCATAAAAAAAATTTCAGTTTTAATGGATCTTATATGTTTTACGAAGAAATTAACATTTCGTATACTTATTTTTTAATAAAAATAAATAAAGATATTTATTTGAGAATATTCCAATTTTATTCGAAAGACGTCTGAGTCGTACCATATCTTTTTTAAATGGACACAACCCGATTTGATTATCGTGGGTTGCTGGAGACCCGAGCCATTTATCTTTTATCTCATTCTTCTTGGGAGGTGAAGGTATTTGTGATAAAAAAAATTATTTGAATCTTTTCACAATCTCAATAGTGGACTCTCAAATTATAAATATTCAAGAACATTGAGAAATTTTATGAAATTTTTGTATCGCAAATTATTCGTTTCAACATGGCTCCAGTCTTCAGCAAACTACGCGATAACCTGACAAAATGCCGAGAAAATCGATAAAAATCCTCTAGCAAGGACGCAAAGTTGACTCAATCAAGTAATATTTTAAAATAAATAATCCCATAATATTTACCTTCAAAGCTTGCGGGTCTCTCGTACTCTCGGGCAAATTCTTTTGCGGAATTCTTTGCCGATTTAATAGCCAAGGACTATTGAGAATTGACGCTGCGGAAGGCCTTCGTTGAGGATCGATGTGTAACATGCGTCGCACCAGTTCTTTTGCGTCTACCGACACATCGCTCCATACACCGGTATCAAGGTCAACATAACCAGGCCCTATACGATTTAGAATATCACTCGCACTGTCTCCTGGACTGTTCGGAAACGGGGTACGTCTGCGAGATAAAAAAAGTTTTCAATTATTGTGAAATAGGTAATGAATATAATTTTTATCTGATGGAAATACTACCAATTATAAATTGAAAATGTATGTACCCTGATAACATTATGTACAATAAAACTCCTAAAGACCAGATATCACAAGCCGCATCATATCCTTGACGCTTTAGAACTTCAGGTGCAACGAAATTGGCTGTGTAACAAGGTGTCATTAATAATCCGTTTTCAGCTCGCAGCTGCTTTGCGAAACCAAGATCACATATACAAAGCGTATTCGGATCACCACCAGGCTTAGAATATAAAATATTAGATGGCTTGAGATCGCGATGAACAACCTAAAAAAGAAGGATTGATGTAACAATTTTTTTCGAATAAATTTAGACAATATGAGAAAAGAAATACAAATACCCCATTTTTGTGCAAATATTTAACAACATTCGCGATCGTGTAAGTCACGTCGGCGGCTTCTCTCTCGGTAAAATTATGACGCTGGAGCAGACGATCCAAAAGTTCGCCACCCCTTAATAATTCTAAGACTAGATATACTCTCTTTTCATCCTCATGTACAGCTCGTAATGACACGATATGGGGATGCCTTCCATATCTGAGTAGAATTTCTATCTCTTCGGTTGGATCCCGTTTCGCCTTTTCTATTACCTATTGGATGAGAATATTTCAAAAAAAATTATCATGAATTATATCTGTATGTATCTGCAATATGTATCTGCAATAATAATAGCGTAGAGAAAAAACACACCTTGATTGCGTATTCAACGTTCGTTGCTTTATGAACAGCCAAATATACAGTGCTGTAACTTCCATTACCTATTTCTTCTTTGATCTTGTATTCGTCTTCAACTGATGACATGCTCACGTACGCGGGAAATATGTTACTTATACGTTCACAATAATTATGCACGGGGCTTTTGGAATGTTCTTCAAGTAATCCAGGGGCTACAAAACTGAAACCTCGGAATAACTCGTGGGCGTTTGCACTTGGAGGAATCCCTGGTGAATCTGAAGATTTTATAATTCGGATTAAAAACTTGTACTAAACAGGTTCACATATTTATTCACCTTTTGGAGTTTTGCAAGTAAACTCGCTATCGAAATAAAGTGCATCATCTTCCTGATTTACTGCAGGTTTAAATGGCGGTTTAACTCTCTTATAATAAAGATCATCCCAGTTGATCGATGCGAAAAAACCGTGACTCTTTACTTCCTCGACGCCATCTGCAGATTAAAAACCAAAAATTAACTAAAGTCATAAAATGAAATTCCAAAAAATTGAAGAAACTTACTGCATCCGAGTCTATTCGTTGGATTTCGTTTAAAAAGAACACGCAAAAGTTCTTTGGCTTGTGGAGAAATATTATATGGCATGCCCAATTTCGCTTTTAATATTTGCGTCATTGTTTCTTTTCGATTCGACCCTTGGAAAGGCAGTGCACCCGTAAGCATCTCGAACTGAAATGGAAGATTGGAAATGTACCCTTTAGATTTTTAACTAATCAAAAAAAAATCGTTTGCATACTAACCATGAGAACTCCAAAACTCCACCAGTCAGCAGCAAACGAGTGTCCTTTACGATTTACTACCTCTGGGGCCATATATTCTATTGTACCACAAAACGAATACGTTTTAGTATCACACAGTGGCTGCTTGCTCAAGCCGAAATCTGTTAGGGTCATGTGGCCATCGATATCTAATAATATGCTGAAACAGAAGATAGATCAGTGATTATGTAATCAAATTATCTAAAATTATAAAATAAATAAATTTAAATATAAGACTTGGAATATCCCTACTTTTCAGGTTTTAGGTCTCTGTAGATAATTCCTAATTGGTGTATGTGGCCTAGAGCCAGGGCAAGTTCGGCCAAGTAGAATTTTACATCTTCCTCTGTGAACATTACCTGTAAAATATATATTTTTACAAATGATTCAAAGTAGTAGATTCTCATTTCATTCCAATATAATAATTCAATTTATTGAAGGCTTTAGCCAAAAATTGTCTGAATTTTAGAAACGTAACATTTAAATTAATTGTGCAAATATTGTTAATGCAAGATTTTTTTTTAATCTGTGGAGTTATTGATGAAAACATTAGATTTGAACAAACATGCAGGATAAATAACAGAAATGCAGACAAGGTAAAAATTGTTTATGATTATATTGACCTCCTTTGAAAGTCGAGAAAACAGATCCCCACCTCTGAGAAAATCAAGAATCAGGTAAAGCTTGCCCTCTGTTTGGAAAGCATAGTGCAAACGAACGATGAATGGATGTTCAACATCGGCTAGAATGTTTCTCTCCATTTTTGTTCTCATTCTGTCTTTTACTGGAGATAGACATTAAATATAAAAATGTCAAGTTATTCACAGGATAGACTTTTAATAAATCATATAAAAAGTGATTACGATCGAATTACCTTTCAGAGTGGCTTTGCGCAAAACTTTCATAGCGTAAAGGGTTCCTTTGTCCCTTCCGACTACTTTTCGAACGAGAAAAACCTTGCCAAAGGAGCCTTGTCCCAAAACTTTTAATAATTCAAAGTGACCAGGTTCTGCCTTGTCGTGACCATCTCTTACAACTTCCCGGAGCTCAATCTCATGAGAATCTGGGCATCCGTTGGATTGATTATCCACATTAACAAGCGAGGTCATGTTTTCCTCTGTACTTTCAGTTGGAACGATTTCCGATGTTTGCTAAATATCGCATCAATCAGGAACTCAAGATATTAAATTTGAATTTTTGTTTTCGTTGCAAAAATACGTAACCAATGCAAACCTTTTCCGTTACGTTTTGCTCATTCCAAGGGACTGTTAATGTCGCCAGAGGCATTATACGTGTTGACAATTATGTCTTTTGACTATAAACGAGTACAAAATATCACCATCGAAAATTGTTTATTTTCGTAAAAACAACATTGGAAAATAGAGGGACGCAATATTGAGTATAATATCATTACAGAATTCCACGACACAAGCTATCAACGTCGCTAATTGACGATACACATACACATATCAATTTTTATCAGCGACAATGCAAGCAAAGGTACTTGTAAAATTTATGTATGTACATACGTGTATTATCAAATTGAAGCAAAAAGAAACATTCAATGGCGCCATCTATCATCGAAACACCAAACTGGGAAAACGAACAAAACTTTCTCAGTCGATACTACAGCTAGCTGTGACTTTTGGTAGTTGAGATTTTAGTTGAATGGTGGCGCTTTACAAAGGATAAAAAAAGATCCGTGCGTGATCCATAATGACAAGCATCATGGCGATTTCCGGCTGTTCGAGATGTTGATACCCTTTCCCAAAAGTCCATCGCTTCTCCTCCCATTCGCTTAAGATTCTCACGGTGTGTTACCTATTATAGGTAGTGTGGCAATCTCTGTAAATACGTCAAAATTATATCATTCGATAGAGAGAAATATTTGTATTTTATGGAACGTACGAATAATGTCTCATAGTGATTCGAACGATGTGATTGGCCACGTAGAAGAAAACTTCGATTATTTATTCAAAATCGTATTGATCGGTGATTGCAGTACGGGAAAAACATGCGTCGTACAGAGATTCAGATCGGGTACGTTCATCGAACGTCATGGGACGACTATCGGGGTCGATTTTTCTATGAAAACCGTTTTGGTCGATGGAAAGAGGGTCAAGGTCAGTGTCGATTCACATATGTTTTATCTTACGTACAGAAAAGGCGCATATTCCATTGTTTACTCCAATATATTTTTTTTACAGTTACAAATTTGGGACACTGCTGGTCATGAGAAATTTCGCACAATAACACAAAGCTACTACAGATCTGCAAATGGAATAATCGTTGGTAAGTTTTATTAATTTTTTACCAATTTTTTTTTCGTGGAAAACCAATTAATCCATTTATTAAATTGCAGTTTATGATATCACGAAACGCTCCAGTTTCTTGAATCTGCAAAGATGGATCGAGGAAGTAAGACGATACACATCGTCACATGTCGTCCTGATTTTAGTAGGCAAGTCTTGACTCATTTGTTACTATTCATTACAGATATTATGCAATAATATATTCTGATTTATAATATTGTGTTTAGGCAATAAATGCGATTTGGAAGACCTGCGAGAAGTGGAGAAAGAAGAAGCTCAAGCAGTTTGTCAATGTCTTCCTGAAATACTCCACGTTGTTGAAACGTCCGCCAAAGAAAACACTAATATAGATAATATTTTTTATTACATGGCATCAGAGCTTAAGGTAAGATTTTGAAAAATTATCCCAATTTTTTTCCTCTTGATTTTTGTTTTGATGAATTTATTTATTTTTAGAAGCGTCACGAGAATCGTCAACTCAAATTGAACACCGAAGATGTTGTGAAGCTTGGCAGTAGTCGAGAATTGACGACGTGTTCGGGATGTTCTTATAGATTTTCGTAAATTTCTATGAACAATTTTGAATCTTAGATAGATATCTCTGCTATGCTACTCACGAAGTCAATTTTTTAAATTGAACAACAAGATAAAACTTTAAAGAACATAGCATTCGCTTAGTAACAAGCTTTACTCTCTTTTCATCAGTATTTTATTCCGAAAGATGATTTTGTTTTTTTTCATTTACTCTTATTTATTTTTAATGGGATTTTTTGAAATACGTATTGAAGTTTTGAGAAGTTATTTATCATATCAGCGAGAGAAAGTTAATTTATACTCATTAACGCGCAGATTCTCGGAAAATACGTAACGATTTTTTTATTATTGATATTTTATGTAAATAAAAACATTTTGTGAAAATTATATAATTCAGATCTGAAAAATGCAATGACGAAAATTAGAATCTCAAAAATATCTTTTCGTACTAATAATTATAATTTGTCTTTCACTGATAAATCGAACAATGATAAGTGCCTTCAAATTCAACAAATGTATGACAAGTGTATACCATGACGTAATTGCCAAATGAATATTATTATTGCATAGAATTATTTTTATAAAAATATGTGCACAATTAAGCAAGAATATTCTATTGTTGAGTAAATTTTGTTAAGAGAGGTGACAGATGAATAAATTTTAACTCTGTAAACGTTTGTTAATTTTTTCAATAATAACAATTCGTAATTAAAATATTAATTATTCTATTGATTTTGATAAATTTATATACTTACCATGTTCCGTCCGATAAAAGAAAAACACTGAGACAAAGTGTTTCAAGAGGATAACAATTTAATATAAGATATTTATTTAACGGCAGTCAAAAATCAACATAAATATAAAAAAAATATTTAACATTCTTATACAACCGCCACCACAGTTGCTGCCTCGCCGTACAATTTTCCAAAAAAAAATGCATTTTTCACCCAAATTTGTTATCATCGTCCTGCGATCTCAAGTTTGTACGATTTTTCAACCAATTCAATGTTACGTAGTATCGCTCGTGATAATTGCGACAAAGAATTTTTGCGCGTGGTATTAATGATATATTTGTATATTATTTTTTTTTTTTTTTTTTTATATTTATTTTTTATTTTTTTATATTTTTTTTTTTTTTATAAATATAATTTATTTTTTTTTTTTTTTTTTTTTTTTTTTTTTTTTTAATATGATCAATGTCGAAATGGAAGCTTAGCTTAATTATTGTTCTTCGTCTTTGCCACTTGTGCTTCATTGGGTCTTTGTGATTCACTATTTAATTTAATTTTATCCTATGTACAGTCGCTTCTGTGAAACAGAGGTAAGAGGTCAGCCGTATCGGAAAATTGCCATACGAGTGAATATAATGATCTCGGAGAAAATATACATATCGAAGTATATTTTAGTGTGCGAGAATAATGAATATAATAGACTCAGAAATATTTTTTTCTTCAAGTTTTGATGGTCGTCTCCATTGTGATCGTGGTATTTTTAAGGCACACGTTTATTACATCGGAGACACATTTAAGAAATGCACACCAAGTTTGTTTTTCGATCATCGTGACATTTTTTTATTTCTAAAGACACCATTTTAACGACCCATTTCTAACGATAAGGCTCGATAAAGCCATAGAAAATAAATAATGCGTTATTTTCTAAAGAACTTGATCGTTATGTTACAATTCTTGTAATACTTTTTTTGTCCTTTGAGGTCCGTTATTTTTTAGTCTGGCATTTGCATTCGCATTTTTTCCGGATACCAGACTTGCACTGACAAGTAATGGTAAATAATAGTTATCAGAAAAACAAAAACGTGGGAAACAATGTTGGATTTTTATAAACGTTGAAAATCACAATTTAAGGCCATTAAAGAGAACAGAGATTCGAAATTCAATTACTCGTCCACAGCTTATTCGGAGTAAAAAGAAAACCAAAATCGGGGATAAAAAAAAGAAAGAGTGAAAAAAATTGTTCTAAACGATAAATACGTTAAGACTATTCGGTGGTCGTTCTTTTGTACGTCCTTCTATACTTATCGTCGATACCGATAAGATAATAGGTACCAGGGAACATATGCTCGGTCGGACCTTGCGGCGTGAAGGGCACCGTGTGACAATTTTCTTCTCGCCGTTTTAGAATTTCGGTGTATTCCTCCGGGGAGATCCGTTTTCGCGAATCCAGTTCTGTCCTGACGTACGAGAGTTTTGAAATCAATTGAGCCAGGGCCGAATCGACACCGACATCCGAGGTGATCGTGATCGAGTACATGCTCGATGCGAGACCGGATCCGTAAGAGAAGACTCCGACTTTGCAGTTTGCCAACTCCGCAGCGGATTTGTTGATCAGCAAGGAAACGAGACCGGAGTAAACCGAGGGAGTGTACATATTTCCAACTTGATTGGCTAACGTTAGAGTCGGCTTTGTCTTCAGGAGGAAATCTTCTTGACTCAATGACATGAAAGCCTTCTCCACATCCCTATCGAAATAAGTCTCCTCCGGCTTGCAGTCCTTAAACTTACTCACATTCTCGTCTCCCTCGTATTTTTTGCCACCATTCAAAAAGTCCATGAATGCTAGTCTAGCGAATGATTTTTGTACAAGTTTGCAGTAAGGCGAATGGAAGAGCACAGCTCCAAATTTGTCAAGGCTAACCGAGGTGTCGGGATCCTTGAGTTTAGCTTTGGCGCAGTATCTCTTGTAACATTGATCCAGGGAACTCAGATAACACTGTATAGACAATTTACCATCTACAACAGGATACTCCGAGCGCAAATCTGGTTTGTAAAAATCATAAGCGTGCCTCATGCAGGACGCTCTCAGACCTCGGTCAAAGACAATAGGCGCATTGGGAGCAACTATCATGGCTATTGCTCCCGCTCCCCCTGTAGGTCTAGCACTGCCGACCGAGTAAACCGCATTGTCAGCTGCAACAACGAGAGCCAGTCTTCCATCCCAGGCGCTGCTCTCCACCCAGGATATTGCATTGAAAAGAGCAGCAGTTCCTCCGTAGCAAGCGTTTGTCGTGTCTACTCCTTCTATGTCTGTGGAGCCTGAGGGCTCGAATATTTGCATAAGAACCGACTTTACTGACTTGCTCTTGTCTATTATTGTTTCAGTACCCACTTCCAGGTGTCCGATCTCTGCTGGTTTTATCGAGTAGCGATCCAACAAACGATGCACAACGGTCAAACACAAGGAATTAATATCTTCTCGGTCATTGCAAAAACCCATCCTCGATTGACCAAAACCTATTGTGTATTTTCCTGCTCCGACTCCATCAAATTTTTCAAGTTCGCTCTGGTCTACATACTGAGCAGGGAAATACAACTCTATCGCCGTGATACCAACGTTTTTTGGCCACATTTTCTTTTTTTTGTATTAGAAAATTTTTTGCATAAGTATTGATACAAAAATTCTATTGATATATCGTTGATTTTCCTCCTTGAAACTTCACGAAAATGTTTGATAGCTCGCCGGTAGTTTACGTAATTAGTGGTCAAAGTACTCGAGTAGGCAAAAAGTTAGTCTTCCTCCCATGAGTTTTCTTCTCTTCGGTAAATCTTGCGAAATTTGAAATTCTTCGTGAGTTATACATAGGCACACTGCCGGCAATTTTTATTGTTTAGTTTAAAATATATTTCGTACTCGCGTTGACACTACGTAAAGAAACGACAACGCGGAACTTTGAGTACTTCTTTCCGGACCGTTCGATGTTGAAGACCGAGACGAAAAAAAAATTCTGCGCTCTGTCAAAGTTTTAACGTGATAAAAGTTTTAGAAAACGACGATGAGAGTTTGAATGAAACGGTTTCCCCGGTATGCTCAAGAATTTAGGTTAGAAGTGAAACTTTCACGAGTGAAAATTCCGGTCACTGGGTTGCCTTCGGACTTTTGGACACAATCGTGAACGAGTCTTACGTTTACGACGGTAAAAAAAAATATTACGGCTAATTTCTCGAACGGTGTTACTTCAAGTGGCGTTAGATGTCCGCGGCAATGTTATTTTTTCGCGGTTAAATAAAATTACAAACTGACTCGATGTCAGCTCTCTCTCGGGAGCCTCGTGTCGTGCGTCTCTCTTCGAATGCGCGCTCCTTCTCCGGGGCATCTCGCTTATACACACGCAGACGAGTACACCCTCGAACAATGCCGAGAGTGGGAGAGAAACGTGCAAGGCTCGCTTTCAGCAAAATATTTGACCTATATCTACATATTATGTACATCTGGAATATTTCAAACAAAAACGCTTTGACCCACGAAACGTGAGAAATGATTGTTCCCAAATATCCTCGGAGCAAATCTTTCTAAAATCGTAATCAAGAGAGAAGAGATTTTCGCGTAATGCGAGTTTTAAACTGTAATTTTTTTTTAGAAAGTGGCATCCACGTGCCCTGAAAAATGGTGAAAGTTATCTTAATATCGATATTTTCAAATGAATCATCAAATCTACTGAAATCTGTGAGATCCGAGGAAGCAAAAAAATTTCAAAAAATAAACGGAAAAAAATTGTTTTTTTACCGATACGGGAGTAACGGGATACGCGGTTTTTTTTTAGAACGTGGATTTGAATGAAAGAGGTCGTTCAAGATAATCAAAGGCTTTCATCTGCTTAAAATGAAAAGAATAACGCATTATTCTCATCTTTTGACTTCATTGGAGACGAAAATACGCAGCCTGACTAGCAAATTCTCCCTTATCGCGATTGTCAGAGCTCGTTGGACTCAATATTCAATTCGGTTCACCTACAACAAAATCCTCGACGCGACCCCGACCGTTTAACTTTGTACAAGTCGTAACGACGAATAGCACACGAATAAAAGCGGAGAGAATGCCATTTAAATGACACAATTTGACTTCCAGAATTCTTTGATAATCCTCGCAACTTTGCACTCCAATCGAGTCACATTTCAATAGACGAATATATTCACTGATACTATGTATTATTATTTATATCTGAAAAATTTAAATATTCCTTAGATAACGTACGTATCACCGCGATTGTCAAAAAATTTGTTTGAGTAAAAATGGACACTTTTGACAAAGTAAAAATGCCTAACGTGAACACTCGACGAAAATAAAAACAAATAATCTTTAATTAGTAAATATCGACTATTTTATTCAATGCAAATAATTTTTTCGTTACGAACGAAGTAGGATATCAGCACTTGCTTCAGAATGAAATGAGCGCTGCTTCTTTTTTTTGAACAATGAAAAAAAATGGTTTTCACTTATTCACGTTTCTTGGCACAACAATATAATGGATTAGTTTTAATTTATAAACTTAAGTACCTATTCAGTTTACGTCCATTTTCTTTAATCTTCGGCCGATACGCGTTCCAGATGATATTTCGTCTCGAATCTGATTTCCTCTTGGATTTTTCACTCGAAACATAAATTTCTCGCTGCAGCATTCGGTGGCACGATAATACAGTTCCGTTTTATTTTCTTCGTCGCTTTTGACTCCACTGATCTATTCACTAAAATTACAAATACTCAAAGCCTAATTGATTGTGCTTATGTCACTAAGAATATAAATTCTAGAATAGATTCGATTTGCGACAGAAACGACGAGAAGAAAAATTGACGCTGAAAACATTTCGCCATTGATAAAAAATAATTTCTCTTCTTGGCAGTGTTTTTTTTTTCAATCTTGGATCTTCGTGAATACAAATTTATTTCCAAATATGATTTTTCGAGAGGTAAAAATTAAAAAAATACATTTGTCATGTAAAATACAAATAATGGCACGAAGAATGAAAAAAAAATAATGAGGACGAGTCTTTACTTTTGTTACAAATAAATAAATTGACGAAATTAATGTCGCGATTACAAACTGATCCAAACGACGACGCGGAATTTGTTTTCTTACTTGTGAGATGTTTAGGCAACGATTAATGTATTCCGTGTAATCGGAGGCCGCATTTTACGATCTTTTTTTTTTTCATTTTCACCATTTGAATAAACTCCTTCTTAGACGTATAGGTCCGTGCTGTTGACACGTGTACATGTGTATATTAATTTCGGTCTTGGCGTTACAGCAATCGATGCAAACAAATGACACTTGACCATTATAAAATTACGTCCGCGTAATATCGACTATGAACTAGATATATTTATACAATTAACATAAATTAAAAAATTAGTAGTCAACTTCGGGCCGTTGATGCGGCAGGTCGGAGGTTCTCTCTTTTTTTTTTCTTTTTTTCGGTCTTTATTTTCCTTTATCTCATTATTTATAACGTGGAAGGATCAAGCGGAAGAGACCTTCCGTGGATTTGTAAGCGTTTCATCCCGACAAATACTCTATAGGCTTTTTTGTATGTCGCTAAAAATCATCAATAGCTGTGATGTCACGATTACATTATCTCAAATATTCTTTTTACTCTCTACACCTCGTACTTTTTCATCACCTTTTTTTTACCGAGATTCGCTTCCTGCTTCCAGGATGCTGTGTTCTTTTCTTAAAATTAAAGTTATCATGTACAAAAACTTGTGGGCCTTTATCAAAGTGTGTTTTTACAATGAAATTGCGAATGTTTGACTGTGCAGAGGATGAACGAGTTAATTGTTCAGTGACGTAACGCGAAGTAATTAAAAAAAAAGAATGAAAGATCGTCTATGATATATTCAGCTGGATGTCCACGGCTCCCTCGCGCAAAGCTTGGAATTCGTTTTTTCTTTTACGATTTCTTTGTTTCGTTTTCTTTTTTTTTTTTTGTCATTTTTGGCATGCTGTGCAGGTGATTAGAAGAGTCCTTTCTTCTTGTTCTTTTTGTCCTTGCCATCAACAGCCCTGAAAGGAAAAATTGCATAAAACTAATCTGTCAATATTGCTTCACCGTTGGGCATGATTTTTATTGCTCTTTCGAATTTTTTTCTTCGGCGTGGAATTTACTCTCGGACGCTTTGAGATTCAACGGACGAACTTATCTTTTGTTATTTAAATTGTGCAATGACATTCGAACATGCCAACATATAGAGTCGACGATTAAATCATGCCGAATTGAAAAAAAAATCTGACATCAAAATATCAAACACCAACATGCCTCGATTTTTAATCTTTGCTTTCATTACTTGTGTAGTTTTAATTAATGTTTTTCCAACGCTTATTCATTTATGCCTGAAACGACGAGAAATTTTTCATTTTATGCGATATGGATCAAAAGCGAAAAAAAAGTTGAAAGAAAAATCCAAACAGCAATGAACGACGGAACAATGAGCCGTTTGCATTTTCGTTTCCGGTGACGATAAAAAAAGATCGAGATTGCTGCATTCGTGACACAAATGTTGATACGATCTTCGCAATTTGCTATTAATAACGCTCTTGCAAAATTCGCTCTATGACGCAAAGAGATGGTTAGTAAAAACTGTTCATTATTATTATAATTTATTTTTCGTGAGAAAGCATTAATTTTATTTGCAAAAAAGAGAACAAAAAAACAATGTCCAGCGACGCGAGATTGACAACATTCTACAATCGATTCTGATGATTAATTAGTATTATTAAAAAGATGATCCTCTGTCAAGCTGTCCGAATTAGTTTCTTTTTTTCTTTCATTCCTCTTTTCTCGAGCGAACTTTGGAAAAAATGGGCACGAGTAAAACAGCAACATTAAGTATTTTTCGATCAACTATTATTTTCTGTTTTCCAAGTGAAAAAAGAATGTCGACAGCTTGCACAGAGTTTACAATGAGTGCTGTTATTCTACAAAAAATTCGCAGCAGGTATGACTATACATTCACTTTTTATACCATGTACAAGATAAGTAAGTATTTACTTAATTTCCTTTTATTTTCATCGTAAACACATTCCACTTTAGATCGAAAGCACAAGTGCGGCAAAAAGAAAACAAACAACAGCGGTGTGTACTCGTATTACTTTAACCAACTATAGAGATCTCGTTCGTTATCGAATATAAAAAATTGCCAAAAATATGGCCCGCGATGGGACCATTGATTTGTCTCTTTTTAATCGTTATAATGGATTGAGAAAATTCGTATTTAACTACTACGCAGTCTTGTGCCATTTCTCTTGTTTCTAATAATCTAGAAAATACGTAACTCCGTTCTAATCGATAAAAAACATTTCGCTGTGACGAGCGCGAGATAGGAAATATTCACAGCGATTTTGTAAAATCTAAATTCTCTTGAAATTTATATAATCGTTGTAATTTTTGTATTCCGGATAAATGAGAGAAAAAAAATGAAATTAGAAGAAACAAACTCGTTTTTTTTTTTTTTTTTTTTAGCAATGAAACGTATTAGGGATGCTCGGGATGCTGAATAACAAGCTGTATCTGTGTGGGGTTGTCTTGAGGTGATTTGAAACTGGTGTGACGACGTAGAAGGCTTCCTAATCCTCGGGAACCCCTCAATGTACCCCCTCCACCGGCTGAACCCTCGGACGACACAGAGCCCGTCCTAAATAATGGACACCGGCGGTTTTGTATACATAGCCACATATAAGCGTCAAGCATAGCCTACCAAACTAGCTCTCTAACATTATTTTCCTCGTCTTGAACAAAATTCGATCCAATTTTTTACATTGTGCACGATTTACGAACACTTCGAAGCAAAAGTGATGTTTCTCGTTGCTATTATCAGTATTAATATTATTTTTTTTGTTTTAAAATAAATATCTACCATGCGAAATTCGCAATTAAAAAAAAAGTTATTCACTGAAGCGTGTGTTAATTTTTTGCAGTTTTGAATTTTTTTAGCGTTTTTTAATACCGTTTTTATTCACCGCACCCTGAAGGGTTTTAAGGTCATTTTTGGAGAGGTATTATTAACTTTATTTGAAAAATTAGAGGGAATTAAAGGAGAAAAATAGCGAATTATTTATTAGACATATTATCTGTTCTGTCATACCACTTGCCTTTTATACAATCTGAAAAAACTGCTGCATGCATTGAAAATGTAGAGCATTTAAAATTGAACATTCGATTCAGGGCGCGAGTTTGATTAGTGTGAAATTAATATTCTACGGGGCTCACGGAAACAACATGAAATTTTACTGTAGATGCGATAGAACCTTTAACCGAACGAAAATATTACCACATCCAATGATATGAAAAAGCAACCTAATGAAAAATACTTTGTTTCGAAATAAAGAAAAGAATGTAGGGTCGAATCTGCGCAGACACAAGATGAAGAAATGAAGGATGAACGAGTTAATGCTCGAGCGAAAAAAATTGGTACTCACTCTTTTGAATTTGCTTCCAAACTCCTCCTACGCAAATCTTCAATACTGTGTCCTGTTTGCTGTTCCCAGGCTGATTTTTCAGCCTCGAAAACTCGTCTTTTTTCTTCCAACTCGCGTACATGTTGCTCCAAAGATCTACGCATCTGCTCGTGCCTTCGTTGCAACTGCAATTGATGAAAAAAATAATAATAACAAATAATTTTCTGCATATTTTTTGAAAAGAAAATAAAAAAAAATCTTACGTCCGCTTCTGAATCCTTTAATTTTTGTTTTTTCTCTCGGACTTTCATTTCGAAAACTTGTTCCATCTCGCTTTCCATTTTTTTCATTTTATTATCGTGTTCGCGCTTTTCCTCCTCCAATTGCGCAAGAGGATTCCTGAAAGAAATAAAATTGAGAAATTCATTAAATAATTGATTGTACAGTTTTTAACATCTTAAAATTACAGTTCACCAAACGCTACGAGTTTGTACAATACATATCGAAAGAATTGCACAATTACTACGATAATGCCCCTAAAAAATAGCCAGTAAAGTACGCGGTTTTGTACATCGTTCGCAATCGTTTGACGATTACAAAAACTATATACATTGAATTTTCTTAATCTCCCGTTTAGCTCAGAGTCAAGGTTTTTGAATGTTCCGTCTTTGTGGATATTTTCAAAATCAGCTCCCTACACATGAAGATCGCAAAGAAAAGAGACGTGAAAATAATGATGAAACGAGGTAAAGTAAAATGAACGAAATGCAGATAGAAAAATCGATAAGACTTGTGCACACAAAACATTAGTAAAACAACAAAAGATGGCACCCCTCATCTCTTTGATGGACTTACCATACTGTCATGAAACTGTTCATCACTCCAGGAGGGCACAGACTAGCCAATGAGAAATTACCATTAAAATTTAATTACCAAGGAAAAAAATACAAAAAAAACGTCGATTCTAATGAGACAATTATTTTCTATCGCGAGAATTATCTGTACATATTTCTCGTCTCTCGTCAGTTTGCATGCACAAGCTTCTTTTTCCTCTGCACAAGTATGATTCCTGTTCTCCTTTGAATGTCTCGAAATAATGGGATAAATGAAAAAGAAGAGGCTTTCTACAAATACTCTCGATGACGTCAGCACTTACGACTATGATTTATTTAAACCGCATAGAATTTTTCACACTAAAATTGCGAACGAAAAAATTCTTTACGGTGATCCCTTTACGAGGCTGCAAAAGTCGTAAACTTTTTTTTTAAGAAGCATACGATCATGTGTATCTCGGTGATATCTTTCACAGCCTCGTGATTATTTCTAATTGTGGAAAAATTGCTGCATGACTCACTTGTTGGAAATTCTCGTCGGTTTCCCGTCGACGCCGAGACCAGCTAATGTGCGACAACGGAAATTCTCGTAGTGAACGTTATTTGTCACGTCCTTAAGATCCTGCAGATGCGTTCTAATTACCATGTTTCTCAGTGCTATGAAGTCGCAGTGCTCCAAATTTTCAACTAAAAAAAAAATTTTCAATTAATATAATTGCGATTTTTTTCTTTTAAATCGAGGACAAAGTTATCGGTACCTTCGGCGACTCCCCAGGGATATTTTCTACCGCGAACTTTTTTACCATCGTACTCTACGACCGTGTTAGCTCCGACGACAGCGAATGGCACTCTGTCCCTCAGGACTTTGTGTAATTTAACTTCCTCCTCCTCATCGACTTCCGGAAATTCGTAGATTTTTATTTTGTGCTGCGCTATCTCGTTTAATATCTGATGATAAAAAAAGTATGATTCATAAAAATATTTTTCACGGGACGCAGACGTCAATAAATTTTTTTCCCACTTCGAAACTCGAGCCGAATCGAGTTTCAAATGTGAGGGTGAAAAGAGATGTAAATGGAGAGAAACGAAGTGTGCAAACGACGACTCACTTGCTTCTTGAAGTGGGAGCACTCGTCGGGGGTCATAGTATCCGCTTTCGCGATTACCGGTATGATGTTAACTTTATCGTGAAGACGTTGCATGAATTCAACGTCGAGCGGCTTCAAGCCGTGTCCCGATGGTGCCACGAAATACAAACAACAGTGCACGCGACTGTCAGGAATTTGTCGTCTCATCACGCGTGACTCAGCATTAAGAAATTCCTCATATTTGGATTCGATGTATTCGATAACTGGTACCCAACTGAAAGAGAACAAAAATAAATAAAAGTCTTAGTTGAAGCAATACGTTTTTTCGTACGTAAATATTTTTCGACCTACCAATTGCTGTTGTCAACAGCGTCGCCGAACCCTGGCGTATCGACGACAGTGAGCGTGAGATTAACGCCGTTCTCTTTAAGTAACACTTTGCTCGTTTCTACGGCTACTGTTTTTTTAACGCGTAGACTAGGACCGGGATGTTCTGCGCTGTATATATCCGCGAGGAACATCGAATTTATTAACGTTGATTTACCGAGGCCGGATTCACCTGTCAAATTATCATTTAATTATATTTTTTGTTATAACAATGCTAATAATAATAATAATTAAAGTAAAACTATTTAACTTACCGACTACCATGAGAGTAAAATCGAAGCCCTTCTTTACCGCCTTTCGATAAACCTGATTAGGCAAATTCGCAAACCCGACGTAACCGTCGAGTTCTTTAGGTTTCGTTGGCGGCACCGGCCGCGGATGAATGTGTAAGCTTGCTTCTTTGTTATTGTTGCTCGGAGTATTTTTTTCGTTGGAATTC
Organism: Cremastinae sp. B BG-2022a; assembly: GCA_030522605.1. NCBI lineage: Eukaryota > Metazoa > Arthropoda > Insecta > Hymenoptera > Ichneumonidae > Cremastinae sp. B BG-2022a. The sequence goes on along the minus strand of JAPYYX010001484.1, from coordinate 14,188 downwards.
TCATTGCGGGACGTTTCCCGTCTGTTGCTGTCCTCCGAGGCGTCATTCTGGTTGAGATTTACGTTCGCCGAAGGTAATCGCGGTTTCACGGGCGGCACACCGGGTGGAGCGGCCGACGGTGGCGCCGTCGTCGTCGAGTTCGTCGGAGGTTGCGGTGGCGGCACTGACGGCACCGACGGTGACTGGTTCGTTAAACCGCCGCTCTCCCCTTTGAAGAAGAGTTCTCTCTTTGTTTGTATCTGAAAATATCGAATCGTTATTTTTTTTTTCTCCTAAAATGTTGACCTGAAATAAATTCCTCTTTCAAACGGCACGAGATTGTCTCAAAGTGCTTTTTTCTATACATGTACGCATTAATGTTAATAAAAGCGTGAGGAAGTGCACGATTGCTAATCAAAGCTAAATAAGACCATTATATGCGTTGATCGTCCACGTCCGTTCCAAGCTTTATGCGGCACGGCCTCAATGATCTTTATTAATATTTTTGTGAGCTAAAAGCATCGACGGGTATTAAAAGTACGCGATCGAGCAATTAACCTAAAAAAAACGACCTCTCGACCACATCAAGAACTAGTTCAAGTCGAGTATCGTCAATTCGATAACAATAAGAATGATACTCATTCAGCCCACGCGGATCGGTAGCAAAAATGGACCGATGACTTCAATTGCTTCGAAATATCAATAATTTCAAAGTTTAAATCAATCGCGTTCCATCTCTATCCCGCTCGTATGCCACGCGCTACCTTCAATAAATATGTAAAGCATGACCCGGAGGTCAAGCTTATTATCCTGGCGGACTAAATAAATTTTGTAACGAATCCATGCCGAGAGGTGGCGCGGAGCGTTTCTCGGAGTCGCCGCGGAGCGGCGCTGGTGTCGCCTCGAAGTCCCACGAGCGCACAACGAGCACGTGTGCATTTTTTATCCGGCAAGAATAACATTGCGGAAAGTAGAAACAAACTTTGCGGTGATAACTCGAGGAATCGATAGTCGACTAGCCGAGTTACGACGTTGAATAAATGCATGGATGCATGTAAATATCGAAGACGGAGCGCAGCTCGCCGCAGTGAGACTCCGCGCTATCGTCGAGAGATTGACGATCTCTCAGGTAAAACCGGAAACTCGTATTTCACGCCATTTTTACATTATCTCGATCGTGAGGCGGACGATGGAACACGCCATTCAGCGATTCTCGAAACTTTCGTATGCGCTTTCTGACCTCTCGAGATTTTCGTCGTGTATGCACGAGTATGCAAATTACCAACTTCCCGGAGATCGATGAACGATCGGTGGTAGTCGATTAACATTTTTACTCGACGCTGCCCGAACGAGAGAAAAAATCCACGACACAGTAAAAATCTAATTTAAATACACAACATAGAGCAAAACATCTTCGACGCAAGATCGAGACTGTAACGTCATCTGAGACTTAAAAAAATAGAGCAAAGGGTGCCAAAATACGTGAATGTGTGTTACGCCTACAAGCGAACGGGGAAACGAAGTGCGGTTAAACCAAGAGTCCTACCACCCTCGGTTTCGTACTCAAAAAAGGGAAGAAGAGAGAGCAAAAAAAAAAGAATTGCCGGGACGCTCGTTTCGCCCCCGTTTCGATGAAAGGGGTTGCTTTGTTAGAGCGGACTCGAGCTCACACCCTTGTGCTTCAACTCTCGTTCCATTCTTTCTCTTTCTCTATCCACTGGCGCCTCGGTATTCGCGAAATACTCGCACAATTCCATCCGACTAAATACCAACGCTGCGGATTATTTATTCAAGCTTTTTTTTTATTATCTCGGGAATTCTCTAAAAGGCTGTCACATTTTTTGTTTTACGGATCGACTCGTTTCAGACTGACACAATTTGTGACGAAACGAAATAAAAATATGGAGATTTAAAAAAATGTTTCATCGAGAGTGATCCGAGAAAATAATGACGGGGAAAAAGCTGCGAGAGCCCTTCTGCAACATCGAAGGTTCAATAAAATGTTCCGAGGGTGGATTATTGCCTCACTTTCTCCGTGAGTCACATGGAGTCCAATAAATTTTTCGAGTTTCCTTATGGCTGACATGGGGTAGGCACGAGGGTCGCGCTAAGCCCTCGAGTACTCGTTCTCCCCTGAGCACGAAGTCCTCGTCTAAAGAGGAGATGCATAAATTGCGTACACCTTAACCCATCTCTCGACGCACTCGAATTATTTTCGCGAGTTATTTTTTTTTTGCATCCTTAACAAGTTTACATCTTCGTTATTCCAGAGGGTCGCGCGCTTCTTTTATTTCTCAGTGAAAATAAATCTCCGAGTCCTCATCTCGTGCGGATTTTAGAGAATAAAATGCGAGTTTCTGGAGCGAATGGAAAAAAAGCGGGCGATATAAAAGCTCGCTCTGTTCTCTTCCCCCGAAGCTTCCACGCCTCGGTAGCTAAATCGGTTCCTCGCCACGGATTATCCGACGGGAAAGCGAGTTTCGAACAAAGCTTCCTCTATGAGAGTAAACGAAGCTCGCGCCGTTATCGGAATGGCGAAAAAACTTTATCTTTCACAATTTTTCATTCGTTTTTTTTCCTACATTTTTTTATATATTTCTTTTTAGTATTTCTTTATCGCGTAGTTTTTTCTCACGTGATATTCTTACCGAATTGGCATCACCGTTGGTCTTCTCGCCGTCGAGAATTCTCTGTCTGAGGGCGAGTCTGTCGAGGCTGGCGAGCCTGTAGCTGTTTCCGGTTTCCCGTTCCCTGCTGAGTCTCTCGGCGGTGCCGTTGGAACCGGCGTTAAAGCTCGACGTGTACTTCGGCAACGTCGGCGGCGGTGCCTGTCTCGCTTTGTCACGTGACGCGCTCACGCTGTTCCCCGAGTACAGGAACGACGAGTTCGTCGGTATCGTCGAGTTGTTGCGAATTTGACCAGGATTCGACGCTGCCGTTGTCGACCCGGAATTCATCACCCCGGAGTTCGCCGTGAGGCTCGCTATCACGCTCGAGGATTTTATCCCGTTTGACAGCGATGTCGTCCCGTTGTGATTCTCCGTCGACATTTTTCCCCTCGATATATTCGATTATTCGCTAATTTTCACGTCCAGATTCCTCCACGTCCTGGATTCTCAGCTGCGCCATTCGGAAGTAAAAATTACGTTACCAACTTTTTGAAGTGGAAACTTCTTATTTTTTTATTTACGTTAAAACGTCATCGAGTAGTCGAGGAACGAGGCTGCGGCTGTTTTTTAGTGCAACAAGTGACGAATGTTCAAAAGCCCGTGCTAAGTATTTTTATATTCGATATAAAAGGTAAGAGCGAGGAACGAGAAGCTACGACTGAAAAGGTTCGATGTACTCGACGATAAATAACTTTTTCGAAAGTGTTTTGGCAGCGAGTCACAGTGCAAGCGAACACACATTTAAATTTTCAAAGAAGCAATGCTCGCTCGAACGTTGCTTGACGTACCGGCCAAGTTCTGATAATACTCTTGAACTTGGGGTTACGAGCGTAGGGGCAATAACCCTAGAAGCCCGGATTGGCACTTGACCAGGGAGAAAGAAAGAAAGGAAAAGAAAAATCGTTCTCCCGTGCAGTTTTTCGAGCACGAGAATTCAATTATCCCTTTTATCAGTTATTTATCAGTAACGAGAATTATTTTTATCTCCAAGATGGCGGAATTTCGCGATTTTCTCAATAGACATCGTTCCGGAGAAAAATCATAACCATTAAATATTTTCTGCTAATTTTATGCATCGTTCGAGCCAAAATACGGTCGGATTGATCGCGACCCGTACGATTTCGAATCGAGCTCTCGAAGCGTGCAACACATGCCCGTGAACAAGAGAGGAATATTCTCAGCATTTGCCATCGTCCTGGAAACGCCTCCTACCCGAAATCGTATCACGTTTCCACAGCCGCACTCGTTCCAAGTGCCTACTCGATATCGCGTACACACATAGTCGCGCGTACACACGTACACGAAGGAGTCGACAATTTTTTCACTCGTTTCTTCCGACGTAAATTCTTAAAGTAAGATTATTAAATTACCACAATTCCTTCGAATGGTTCTCTCGATGCGCTTTTTTGCGATTCGCAAAAATCAAGACTCATCAAACATTCGTACAAATATTATTTTCATTCGAGTCACTCCGGCTCAATGCTATCATCGAGTATTTTTACTCGAAATTTTTCGTACACCCTCGTTCTTGCATGTATATAAATTCGGATCTCGATGTATACGCGCAATGGGGTAAGAGAGTCCGGGTTCAAGAACGCCGCTGCTGATGATTCACATCGCCGAATCGGCCAAACGTGACTGCCACTCTCACTTTTCTGCTCATCGTTCTGTCTCTCTCCCTCGCAACGCACTTGCCACTTGCTTTCTTTCGTTCTCGCACGGTCGAATCGCACACTGTGTGAAGCCGGAGGAGAAAAAAAGAGTCACGACACTGTGATAATTTTCACGAGGGAACGTCGGGCGCGCTCTACTTTTCTAAAACACAAAGCGACGTAACATCTCGCTCGTTCCCGGTTTCAGAACCGGAGAAGCTTGGACGGAGAGCAGGAAAAATGACAATATTGTAATACAAGCAGCGGTGCTTTTCTCACTGAGCGTTGAGTCTCTCCGCAGTCTATTGTTTTTTCTTCGTATCCTCCTTTATCTCGGGCAAGCTCCGTGACGAGATATCAACGCGGACGACGCGACATACACCGCACACACGACCGGCGTACGACCCGTGAAGCTTTCCGTACACTCTACGCGTTCGAGAGACGAGCTGCGGGAAACAAAAAACAGGCAGGCAGGCACGACGCGCGAGAAGCGCCACGAGCGACGGGACGGCGAGTACGAAAGCAAAGTCAGAAACTGAGAGAGGAAGAGAGAGAAGCGCGCTACGGCGACCACGCCTGACGCAGCTGTCTTCAGCGGTGGGGCGAGAATCGCCTCTGTGTGCGCGACTCACTCTCGGTCCTCCCTCCACTCACACATACACCGACGACAATGCCATCGGCTAACTCGCGCAACTCGGACGCGTATTACTTCGAGATACAATTATTGTATTCCGCTAATACCAATTCATCCTTGTTTCCGCATTGATCTATTATTCTCAATAATATCGTTTTCTTCTCCATTTTATTTTTTTCGCCGGACGAGATTTTTCTTCCATTTCCATGAATTCTTCGTTTGACTCATAACACCAATCAAGTCGCGATTCACGCGAATCTACTTCACGATGCAATTATTATGATTCAGTGATACAATCCGTTTATCCTTTCGCTTTGAATATTATTTTTTATTATTTTGTTTTCTCGCTCTTGATATAACTTTCATTATTTTTCTCAACGAGATAGTACTACATTTTTAATAATATCGAGGCTAACTCTTCATCAAATTCGCAGTCGACTTCGTGACTCATGCGACTCGGTCGAGTTTCACCCTTCGAAATATAATTATTGTATTCTGCTATTACGCAATTATCCATCTTTCTGTCTTGAATGTTCTCGACACTATCGCTGTCTCTTTCTTGGTGATTTTTATCTTTTCCTCAGACAAAATTCTTTTCGATGATCTCTGTATACATCTAAATCACACAGTATCAATAACAATCGACTTATGATTCACGCCAAACTGAACGAATGCCGCATAAAATAATTTCAAATCGCTGGTAGATTTATTCTTTACATTGTTGCTGATTATAAGAATATGCAAAAATAATTCAATAAATTAAATAATTTTTATCCAACTTGGAAGTCACAGAATATTAAAAACTATTGCTCTGGTTAAACCTTTGTTAATTTACCTCACAATACACTAATCCCATATTCCAATACTTATAAAATCGTTCTTTTCTCCTTTAACACTAATTTTCACTTTTTTGGCAAACGATAATGTTTTTCGAGTTTTACGATAATTTTCCTATACTTTTTATGCTTCTCTCTAACATGTACGCCAACGAACAATGCCAGCCAATTTTGTAAGTCGTACAGCTCGACAACTTTCGAGATAACTGCGCGCTCCTTATTTCCGTTTTGAGTACAATTCTCGATACAATTTTTTTTACCAATTTCTTTTTATAGTTTTATGCAATAATTTTTTTCCACTTTCATCCTAAAATTGCTTGACGATAATTGGAACCTCGTTCCCTCTGCTCTCGGGAGAATCTTAATTTGGACTCGACAAAATTACATTTTCGGTGAAATAAGAAAATCGATAGCTCGATGTTTAGAGTTTCGGATTACCAGCAGCCGCACGGTGAACGTGGAGAAAATATACGAAGATGAGATACATTTTGTACACATCAGGGTAGAGTTGTAGCGTTTTAGTGCGACCCCATGTGGTTCTCGTAAATATTTTTTTGACCGAACAACGCGCTTTGCGGACGAAACTCCCCGTTACGTCCTTTCGCACGAAATCCAACAGACATTCCCATGGGTTTTCTCTGCGGATTCCGGTCGTCCAACCGCTCGAAATCGACCGATTCCTCTTCTGCATTCACTGAAAAATTCTTGCAACGAGACGAGCGGATATTTCTCATTTCGAGAAATGAGCTCCAGGATTTTTCAACGTTCCATTTTTTTTTTCAATACTTCGAGTCACCGACAGCGAACGGGTTGCCCATAAATTGAGGCTCGGATTTTCATTTCCGGATGCAGGTTGCGTAGTTATAACAGTATCTCGGGTGTAATATGGGTGCGGAAAGAAAAAGACGCACGATACACACATATTGTTTTCCATTGACTTCACCATTCCAATTAAGGTCGCACCGGGACTCGCATGATATAAAAGTATACTCTTTCCCGTCACATTCATGTATCTTGGCACCCTATCATGCCTCGGGTACTTCCTTATGCCTGCACGGAATACAAAGTGAAATCCCAACAGCGCAAATGAATTTTTTTTCAAGCTGCTTTTACTCTTGAATTTTTTTTATCATCTCTCGTGCATTTTATATGTACCTACGATAATGTTATGATTTTTTAATTTGAGACTGTCGGATGATGGAACGTTCATTTAACCCCCTAATAGTCACACTGGGTAAAATACACTCCAGCCCATTTTCAACTTCTTCCGGTCTGAATTATTTCTTTTTCCACAATTTTTTTTTAAATAAAAAATAAAGCCAATCAAAAATAACCTACGCAGTCTTTTAAAAAAAAGTTAGAAATAGACTGCAGAATTTTTTACAACTTTTTTTAAAAATTTTTGAATGAGTTTTCGCTCGCCAAAATGAGTGAGGTGAATTAGACCCCATGTGACAATTATGTTATTATTTGGAGGTGTAACTACAGGGGGTTAAAATTAAGGTTCCCGGCATACACGAAGATTCGAGTCGAGTTCTTCATTCAGGGGTTTTCGACAGTTTGTGTATTCCGAGTAAGAAAATTTCATCAACAGTATTGGTCCGTAACTGTTTGAAAATATGACGGTAATGTTGAAGTGTCTTCTACATCAGAAATGGAACTATACGATTTTTTCCGAATATATAAAATTTTCTAAAAAAATAACGCTCTTCTTTTTTCATCAAGGAATAATGTGATTCTGTTTTTTCTAAAATGTTAAAAATCGCTGAGAAAATAGTAAATTGATTTTGCATCTTGTAATGAGTGACTCGTGAGCCCATGATTGAGTGTGCAGAAGTGGCCGAAAATCAACAAACATTGCCGACTACAAAAGACAAAGATCGAAATCATTACCGATTTCGCCAATATCCCTCTTGCACTCGTTTGGGTTAAACACCACCTTACGAATCAATTTTCATTCGAGTCGATTTATTGATGGGTTTCGATACCATCATATAGACAAACGCATGTTAAACACAGAGGAAATTGAAAAATGATAAGACTTTGATGAAATTTGGCGAGAATCTTCTTATACCTCAAATAACTGAGAACTAATTTTTTCAAATTTTTCATCAACATCGTTATTGAGTAATTGACTAACAAAATACGTTCTTATACACTCCGTGTTTATGTGTATGACTAAACGTGTATATTTGTTGTTCTATTACTCCATAAATATGAGGACGAAAATTTTGAAAAAAATAATACCATCAAATTTTTCGTAGAACATTCTGAACAAATTTTATGAAATTCTTATAATTTCCATTTTTACTACCGAAACCCTTTTATCAAATCAAACTCAAATCCCTTTATCAATGAATAATGCGATTCTCTTGTTTTTTTCAAAAATGTCAAAAATCTCTGAGAAAATAGTAAATCGATTTTGCATCTTGTAATGAGTGACTCATAGGCCCATGATCATGTGCGCGAAAGTCGCCGAAGATCAACGAATATTGCCGACAACAACACAAAGATGGAAATCGTTACCGATTTCGCCAGTGTCCCTCTCGCACTCGTTTGGGTTAAACACCACCTTACGAATCAATGTTCGAATCAATCCAGGTGATTTATTGTACAACTCAAATCTCGAAAATGTGAATACTATCTGTTTTTATCGACGAAATTAAATTTCCTACACTGATTTTTCGCAAGACGAAGCAAACGATGTGAACATCAAAAATCGAATCGCGTGAAAATTAGAAAATGGATAACCAAAAAAATGTTGTAATGTGTCTAATTTCTAATTTTGTGTAGTTTTCTAAATTTTCTAACCTGCTCCGTTGAATTATTTTTCTCCTGAAATTTGGCAAATACCGAAGAATTGAGTCGGCGTCGGGACGAGAACGGCTTCGACATATTTTCCAACACGCGGAAAGAACGATTTCCCTTGCTTATGAAAACGAAACGCGAACGTAATTAAATTTCCGATTGATTTATCGTAACGCGATAGAGCGAACGCTCGCGACGACATCGAAACGAACGCGAGTGGGGGGGATAAAGATCGACACTCTGCGACAAGAATCTCAATTACGATTTAAATCCTTTTCAAAGAACACGATGGTTCGTTGTCCGACGTGTACCCGCTTCGCGCTCATTCAGACTCATTGATGCGATTTACTCTGATTATTTCTCCTCATCCGGAATATTAAATGAAAAAACAAATGAATAAAATAAAATAAACAAAAATGTTCACTTCCACTGATAATGTGAACTAAAAACAATTATCACTATTACACATGATATTAATCAAATAATTTTGCGAATGTATGAATGAAAATAAACAATCGGGAAAAATGTAAAAATTTAACAACGTTGAGACGAGCTCGATTTCGGGTACTAAATCAGCAAGAAAGTTCGAAGTGGACTGAATGCGAGTGATGTTTTAACGACTATAGGCATGCACTTTTTTCTTATCGTTTGTGACTTACCGCTATGTAGGATCGTGAACGTGTTGGCAACGATGACCAAGTGCGGTGACGCGTCGTGACGATGTAAAGAGAAAGAGAGAAAGACAGAGAGAGAAAGAGAGAGAAAAGGCGCACACATTTTTATTCGCGGTTTCGCGTGCGCATGTTGATGATCGTCGTGCAGCATCCGTGCCAGAATCGGAAACAAAATAACAAAAGGGCGTGGATGCGTGGACGGGGATCGTGGCGATAAGAGCGATGGAAGAGAGACGGGAATAATGTGTAGGTTTCCGGGACACAACGGAATATCAGGAAACACGATATTTATCATTAGATACGAGCTATTTCTTCCATTTCGTTTCTTACGAACTACATTTTTTGTATTCATTTTTTTTCGTAGATATAAATTATTAATAATTATTATTTGATAATAATGTAATAAAAATTCATTTGTACAATATTTCAGTTTTTTTTCTAAATACTAATTATATACAAAATTATAATTTTAATTAGAGTAAGGCGGGTAAAATGGGATACCCCAAAATTTTGGTGAAAATTTTCAATATTTCAAAATTTGAGAAAATATCAAATAGCGTTCTGTTTACTAAGAACATTATATTTGGTGATTTGAAAACACATTTAAACAAAAATTTAAATTAAAAATCAATTAACATACAAGATAGAAAAAGATCAAATTTTTTAGGAATGAGCCATATTTAAACGAAAATTGAAATAAATCATCAATTAGATATTTGAAACAAAACGTCAAAACTAACAATAAGTTAACAAATTATTTTAAAAAGAAACAATTTTCTTACTTTTTGGAGGGGTGTACCCCATATTTTTTTATTTTTTTCTCATGGCAGATGAAAATTGTATTTCTTTCTTTTAATTGTGATTAAATAACAAAAAATTCAGCACATTTAAACCCTCAGAATCGTAAAATTTACTTAAGTACCCCATTTTGCCCCCTCCCCTATAAAATTATCCTTTTAATTACTATTAATATTTTTATATTTATATAAACAGTATATAATTTGCACGTAATTTAAAAAAATGTAATCGTTTTATTTTCTGTAAAGGATTGTAGGAAATCAGTCGAGAGTGACAGTGGATCGAGTTGTTCTCTTATCTCGTGACCAAAATCGGCAAAGAGCACTTACTGCTTATATGGCATAAAGTAAAATAAGAAATGTGCTCGAAAGAGTAGAGTCGATGACATCAGGCGCGAGAAATTCTACGAGAAAACAGGGGAGTCTCGTTTCGTTTGATATACTCGGCGAGCGTGAAATTCTCCAAGAGAAGTATCTGAACTCGCAAATATTCAGCAATCAGACGAGCAGACGAATCAATTTGGTTCGCGAATTTTTTTCGTACGTCGAACCGATTTTTTCACCGCCATAAAAAAAAATAGATACGAGAGATAAAATTTTTTTAGATTCTGGCGGTAAAATTTTTATTTTGTTTCTTTTCATTACTTACTATTATTTAAAAATTACAATATCTATGATTTTAAGCTTCGAATTATTTTGTTTGATTAATAAATTAATAGAAAATATTTAATACGAAATAAATATTAAATAAAAATAAAAAAATCTTACGTGGACTCTGAGGCACGAAAACAACAGTGGACGTTTCCATACTGATCGTGTATTCACGATATACAGTGAAATTTTTTAATGAGGACCCACAGGAGTGCGGATTATTATTCACAGACTCTTTTTAATCGCATTCGCCACCTTTTTAATTACTGAACACGAAAAGTCCTGCCCGAGGAACACGAAGACGAGGAGTAGGGTGCACTGGACTGGAAATAGATTTTCTCCCCTCCAAAAAAGCCGAAAGGGAAAGAAAACGAAAATATACGAAATTCGAGGGACCGGGAATTCAGAGTTCGCTTTTTTAACCGCAGGAACTTGGCAATTTTTATTTTCAATAATTTTTTTTGTTTATTTATTTATTTATTTTAATTACGAAAAACGTGAATTTTATCATGACAGAGTTTGTGAGATGTGAGTTTTACAATCGAGGGTAAATGATGAACTGGCTGCAAGTTGGATAAGGAAGGAGACGAACTAGCGAGAGCATCAACTACTTCGCGGTGGATACACAAACTGAAATCCGCTCCTAGGGTTTCAGGAAGATAAATATGTCACACAACGAAGCAGGTAACATTCAAATTGGATCAGTTACCGAGTTGCTGCGTACCGCGTTTATTTTTCTTTTCGACTTTTTTTTCTTTCATTCTTCCTTTTCTCCCTTTTTTTTCATTGTTTAGCCAGTTGGCGTGACGAGCTCGAGAGTGTGTCAGAGCGATCCGTGGAAACCGCACAAGTTATCGCAAGGCACGAGATTGCGACAGCACGAACAGAAAAATCACTATTTTTCAATTTTTTCATTTAACGATAAAAAACAATTTTATCGTTCGCACATTTTTTTAAACTGCAAAATTAATCTTGAGAGTTTTTATTTGTGTTACAAATTGAGAATTCCATTTTATTTGTTGGCACGTTTTCATTAATGTTTTTGAATTAGAAATTCACTTTTGAAGACTTCTTTTTCGGTCGCGTGAGGTTAAATCGAAAAGCAATCTTTTTTTAACGGAAAAAGGAAAAAGAGTTCCAATTACGGTGTGTGCAGAGCTTGAGCGATCCTCTCGGCAAAAGCGCTTTACAGAGAGTAGAGGGATTACGCGAGAGTTTGAACGCAAAGCGCGATACTCAGTGCGGGAATTGCGCGACCCGAGCACTTCGAAGCGAAGACTTTGCTCCGTGTGAAATTTGCATAAACGCGTGCATAACGAACCCCGATGATCGAACGCGCGCTGAGCACGGAGGGGGAAATTGCTTGATCTTGTCAAACGAAAATTCGTCAACCGCGTCGTTATACGACGATAAACCGTAAATTATCATTTTTATTTACTCACTCATGCCCGTTTATTTGTTTATCATTAGAATTAGTGATTTCATTAAAAAAAAAATATGTTTGCTTTTTTTTTCGGATCCGACGAAGCACGAAATTCTTTCTTCTCGTCTCCCCATCCTTGACTCGTCCTTACGTTTCCGTTATGAATGCACGGCAAACAAAGTGCGTGTTCGTACTAGCCGAGTTCAAAACAATGAAGGTAAAAGAAAACGAGAGTGTACCCGGAAAAAAGAGAGTGAGGAAGAGGGGAGAATTGCTCAACCCATTTCAAGTGCAATACAATTAAAACGAACTTACACCCTCAGACGTCCTTTTGCATTCTTAATTTTATTCATGTTGCTCCGTTTTTTCATAATCTCTACTCTTCCTCCTCCTGAAAGTAGTTCTTACTCTCAGAATGAATAAAAATTTAAACATTTTCTTATTTATTATTGCTCAGTAACTTTGAAAAGAGAATTTTTTTCCTTCTGTGATTCTTATGATTCGACAGCTCAGTTTTCACAGAGAAAAAAGAATGAGCGGATGATTCATGCTCTAAAGTCTGCCATGGTCACTTTGATGCGAGAACAACTCCAGATCCAACTATCCGGCTCAATGCCACTCACCTAACGAATAATGAGAGAAAAAGAGCAGCGTCGACTCCAAGTGACATTTGTTCAAGACAATGCTCCCAAACATTTGTACGCATGAAAAATATTTTTACTGTATCACAATTCATGGGAGCGATGAACATTTATCATAGGTCGAATGATGATGTAACAAATTTTTTATAAGATGAATAAAATAATTTTTTTTTTTCAGAAATATTCTAGCTATATTCATTATTGAATTGAAAAAGGCGAATCTGTTGCCTAAAAAATGTTCACATATTATGAATGAAAAGTTCTATGTTGGCCATTGAGAATCCATTGAATTGAAAAAGGAACAATTTTTGAGCTAAAAAATTTCAAAAATTTTGAAAAAATGCATGATCTGTCAATTGAATTTTATCGAAGAGAAAAAATGTCTGTGAATGATGGTTAGGTAAGATACTGTTCCGTATTGACCGTGGATGAGCCAGTGGCGCAACGCACGTACATCCAACTCTATTGACGCGGAAATTTGGCGCTCTCAAAATGGTCGTCAACTTCGTTAAAAAATACCTCTCGATCGAACATCATTTTAGCGTAAAAAGGTGACCATTTCCGATTTCCTTATTCCCATGAGAGAATTTTTTTTTTTTCGTGACAGAGCGTTCACTTATCGATTCATCGATTGTCGATCGGAACATTATCGCAATTAAAATTTTCAGAGACAAAGTTGAGTTTTTGCAAATGTGTTTACTTACCGCTTCGCTGCATCGTCGTGGCTTTTCAACTCGCACGCTTCATCAACGTTTATAAAACATAACTCCACCGAAGCACAAAACGCGAATTGTTGATACGTTATATTTTCCCACGTCAATGGCACACCCACGGGCAAACAACGCTCGCGAAACGAAAAATCACCGACTCCGAGTGTAATCTTACCGGTTTTCCGCTTCTTTTTTATTGTTTTCTTTCTTTTCTTTTTGCCACAGGTTAATAAGTGTACGAACTGGCCACAAGGAACAAACACGCGTGACAGCTCCACCAAGCAGTGACAAACGATCGCTTTTTACCCCCACCACTTTCAGCAACGAGCGTATATCACGCTTCGTAAATTTTCAAATTTTTTACAAGCCAGCGAAACTCGTTGTCTCAACGGGCAGACGCAATTTCACAGACCGTTGAATGCTCCCGTTAACGTATTTACTGATTCACTGATTTTTTAGCCAAACCCACTGCAACACTTCGTTTTTTTTCATCCGCGTAAACAAAAACTCCGTAAATTTCTCAAGCAGTGCCCTGCGCGGACGATCAATTGTTCCTCGTAGCTGGGTACCATTATTCAACGTTGATGGCGCCACGTTACGGGAAGTGTGACGAACGCAAGATTCGTCGACAGAGAGCGCCAAACGAAATAGCTAGAACCGCGGAATTATGAGATACAATGATTTATCGAAAGGGTTTTCTGAGATATTTAGAGA
>JAPYYX010001483.1:0-48608 GCA_030522605.1 Cremastinae sp. B BG-2022a | reverse complement strand
CAGCAAACTCGGAGAAAAAGAGTAGCGGTAGCTCGAGAGCGTACAGTTGACGTTCCGTAAATGTACTTGCCTCGAGTCTCTACCGCGACTCTTGATATCTGAAATATCAGTTATCAATTAATCATAACTTCGTGAATATAATTTTAAATTATTAATTTTATTACTCGGTATTTTTTTTCCTCGACGAGTATCAAAAGTACCGATGAGTATGAAAAGATCAGCAAAAATAAGCTAGGTGAGTGCGTTTATATTTTTTTCTGTGTATATAAAATTCCGCTGTACGTGTATAATCTTTCTTCTCCTTCCCCTCTGGCTCTACCGATTTCAATGAAATTTTTTGTGTGTATTTATGGGGCCACCATGATCGTTTATATCTACAATTTAATCCGGCAAGTGACACTGTTGTCGAGATGAAAAAAAAAATTATTTTCAGATGAAATTTTTTTCAACATTTTATATTTTTTTATAATTCTGATATAAAAAGACTGTACAATTCTAAATTAACAGCGTTTTTTACAGTTTTATCTAATAATTCCGAATAAATACACAAATATATATTAGTGATAAGCAAAAAATGGTAATTGAAAATTTTTTCCTTATAAGTATCAAAATACCGAGTAATATTCAACAAATAAGAAACATAATTCAGTATTATTTTGTATATAAGTTCGAATAAACTCATAAACGCACAAACGTTCATGGTCGTAAATAAAAAATGGTGAATAAAAGAATGTAAATTGATATTTTAAGCGCTGTCTCACCTCGACGGAAGAATGTCAATAACTTTATTTCAAGCTCTACATTTTTTTTCAAGAAATCGTCGAATGTGGCCGGATGGTAGAGATACCCGCAGAAATGCGACAATATGGAAGGACATCACGCAGGGAGCTGGAGCAATAAACAAGCGCGCACGGTGGATGTAAACGCGCGTACGAGAGCTGAGATAGAGATCGTATGGGAGAATCGCTAAACGAAATCGAAGGGAAGTCTCGCGTGTGTGTACGCGCCGGAGAGCAAAAATCTCGATGGCACGCGGTGCAAGGACCACCCGCGACGGCCACGCGAGAATCTTCTCAAAAGTTACACCGCCGGTGCGAAGAAAAAAAATGAGAGAGAGAGAATAAAAACGAAGGAAAAAGTATACGAACGGCATTGAAATTTTGTCGAGTGCGAGGAAAAGAACGTGTTGGACGTCTCATTCAATTCTCTCGTCCCTCTTTCTCCGTCTCTCTGATTTTTTCTCGTTCCATCCTTTCTTTCTCTCCTCGCTGAATGCATTTATGCGTATTTCGACTTCTCACTTTTCATTCTCCTTTCTTGAATCCCGTTCACGTGACCCCCCCGTTGATCGCGACGAATTCTTCGGGACTTTTATTTTCCTCGTTTCTTTATTCTCGAAGGACGAAACTGTAACGCGGAATCGATTTTGTCGTGGCGTGAGGTCAATCGATGATCAACCACAAAACGCTTTTTAGGACCACTAAAAAAAATTTATCGTACAGTAAAATCATTTTTTTTCCAGAAATAAAAAAATATCGTAGATCTAGAAGGAATGAAAAATAAAATAAAAAATACTTCAAAATCGAAAGTTTCATGGTTAAAAAACGCACGACACAATTTGAAAAGTAAAAATTAAAAAAATTAAAAATCGAAAATTTCATTGTTAAAAAACGCTCGTGCAGAATTTTTTCCCGAGGAAAGATTTTACCCGAAGAAAAGTCGATTCGTTTCTGCATCGAAAAAAAAATAAACAAAACACTAAGAAAAAAAAAATTGGAGACGAATCGTGTCCTCGTTTCGTTAAAACAAATCGGCTTCATTTTTCTATCCTCGCCTTATTTTATTTCAACAGCAAAAAATGACAACCGAGTTCGATTTGCCTGATCTTTATTTCGTTTTTCAATTTTGTACAATTTTTTTCAACGGATTCGTCGAGCTGCACGTGCTCGTATTAAAAGGGCCGAGTAAAGAGAGAGGAGAAAAAAAGGTCTAGAAATACATATTCAAAACAACATTTCTGCCCACACGTGCAAAAAAGTGGAGGCGCAGTTTTTCGAGCCGGGGATGAGTTTTCGAGAGCGCCAGGAGCCACGGAGTGAGGAACACGAATGCGAGAGGGAAGTCTGTACGAAGGATTGAAGATTATTCCAGTGGCCGCAGGAGCTCGCGCCCGAAAACCCGACCGTATAATATATAAAACAAGAACTCCCTTCTAATTATCCCGCGGGCTTAGCAGCCAGGCCAAACTGCATCACGCACTTGTACGTGAGTAGCCTGTCTTATATACAAACGTTTTCGGGTACGACGTGTATATATGCAGCATAAAGTATAACATGTATGGGGAGTTTAACGCGAAATCGATCTAAAATCATTTTTTCAGGCCTCAAATTAATTGCACCCTTAATAAATTGTGAAATCCAAAAAATCGATTCTCTTTCTTTCGTTTTCTACCGGTGTTTGAGTAGAAATTATTGTTATACACAGTGTTAGCAAAACTGATAAAAATAATTTTTCAAGTTTATGCAGGCTTTACATCTCAAAGTTTAAATATCCTCCGCAATTACCAGATTAATTTCGTAAACAATTTAAATTCTTCAGGTTTCTTAGTCTGTAAATTATGATAAGAATGACAATAAGTAGAAAAAAGACTCTTAAAATGACAGAGTGCATCAATTTTCGAATATTTAAAATTATTCCGGCTTTATAATTGCAGACGCAATTATATATTTTGCTGCAAAGTTGCATACTTTAAACACACGCAAAGAGAGAATTTTTTTACAAAGTTAAATTTTCCTCCAAAAAATAACCAAAATTTGATTTCCGGAGTGTAACGATTTTTCCATTTTTGTGTACCCATTTATTTTTAATATTTTAATGAAAATCAAAATTTATTTATACACCTTGTACATAAATAATTTTTCAGTTTGCATTTACGCGTTTTAGATTTTTTCAAATTTTTTTCTCCATCCGACTTTCATTTTTCCTGACAGCATCAATTTTTCAATCAATAATTCAAGACCCAAAATGTTCATTTCATCATATCATTAATTCCGTTTTATCTTCCTTGATTATGGGTGCAGGTCCAACTGGACCGATGTAATAAAATACATTACACCAGGACTCGTTTCTCCGAGTCGTGATTTCACCCCGTCTCGCTCGCCACCGGCACGCGTATCAGAATCTTCGATCCGTCAAAATTTGGATTTCCTTAAAATCCGACGAAATAAATCTCGAAGATCGAATATAAAGAAAGAAGGAAGAAAAATTTCTCTGCGTTCTCAAAATTTCCTCGAGGTGGATATTTTATGTGAAAATCGAGCTGACAACTCCGTAAAGTCCCGAGGGTTGAAATCTCCGTGCGCGATGGATTTGGTATGCGATCTCCCTCGAAAAAAAGGAGAAGAAAAAAAAAGTCCTTTGTACTATTCTAGGTGGATTGTACGAGAGTCGGTAGTTTTCGTTTTCTCCGTGCCTTGAGATGTTGGGAGACGAAAAAAATAGAGAAAAGAAGCGAGATTCGGATATATCCGTGTGAGTTGTACACATCGCGGATGTGTGAGCTCGACGCGCGCACACGGGCGAGTCCAAGAGAGCGACTTCAACGGTCGCGCGTGGCTGGCGCGTTCCTTGATCCCCCTCTTTTCTTTTTATCCTTCCTTCCCTACGGTTTCTTCAACGTGCGCTCTTCATCTCGCTTCAGCAATCGCGAGAAGCCTCGCTTCTTCGTTCTCCGACTTTTGCTTTATTCCTTTCCTTCATCTCTCTGCCTCCTTTTTCTCCACCTCCCCCTATAGCCGCCCGATCCGTTTCTCAACGTTCGTGCCCTCTGGATCCTCGAGGCACTTTCGCCTCGAAATTTGGAGAGCGCATATGCGATCTTGGACCTTTTTTTTCTCGATTGAACTCTTCAGAGGTTCGTGTAGGTATGAAAATGAGAATGAGCTCGATCATTATTATAGACTCGCGCGTTTGAAAAAAATTTATTTTTAAATTTTCGAAGGATCTGGACTTAATTTTTCGTGCGGTGTCAATTAAGATGTTCCAAAACAGCGAGAAATTTGTCTAACGAGATAAACGTCCTCTGATGATTAAATACCGATATCTCTTTTGTAGCTTGATCACTATAAGAGACTCGCTTAATATCAAAAAGATTTTATTTATTTTCATTTTCTTGTAAAATTAATTAAATTGATTTTTGAAGAAATTAAAAATAATAAGTTTTTTAAAAAGTTCCAAATCTTTCCCAATCTGGTGTGAAAGATTTATATTTAGGTAAATGTCCCGATAATCGAACACCGCTGTCACCATTGAAACTTGATCATTATAATAGGCTCGCATATTTGTCAAAAATTTTATGGAAATTTTTAAAACGTATGATTAACTTTTCATATAAGTCTAGCATAGTTTTAAATAATGAACAGTAAAAAGATTTATATATCAAATAACATATCAATAATTGAACATATCGATAATTCGGTAATTTAACATTAAAAGTGTTCGAAAATAATAGAAAATGTAAGATTGAACTTTTGTATTGTATTCGATTATCGGGGTACTACAATCTTTAATTTAACAGCATAACATGTAGTGCATACGTAACTATAATTAAATAAAGATAAGAGTACTCAGTTATTTAGAAATTTATAATAATTAATTCATTTGGCACATAGTAATTGAATCTGCATTGAAATTCAATCTAAAAAACAGTTTGCATAGCTGATGGAATTTTTCAATCGCTCTCTACCACTTGAAATAAACGTTTCAAGCAGAGAAATTTCAATTTTAAACGACCTGCTTAAAATTTTTAAATATTATATCACTTTCATAAAATTTGTATTCAAATTTTTTTTCTATAGTATTATGATTGTATATGAAGTTCTGAATTGTTCCCACGTCCAATTTAATGTTCTGAAGCTCCTCGAGCAAAAATAATTTAAAAGAAGTTCCATTCTCGATCAAAAAAATAAAATAAAATAAATAAAATCGTTAAAAAACGACCCAGTCCAATATAAAGGAAATCATCTCTGTTCGAACTCTTCGTTATTTCCGCACCGTAAAATCGTCGCACGGAGCATATAAATGTATATACGAATTCAAGAATACGAATGAAAAACTAAAATAAATAAAAACCGTAAAGAAACGACAATCATTTTAATTTAAAAATCCTCCACTTCCGAAATTCTCTTACATGTGACGCGTCAAATAAATATTGTTTTTTTTATCGGTATGAAAAATGGTGAGACCAGGTTTTCGGGGTCTCGAGCAAGTTCTCTCTCTCTTTCTCTCTCTCTCTTTCGTTTTTTTAATCCTCAGGGGCGCAGCAGGAAAACGTTAAAAAGCAGGCGAAGGGTGGCGAGGACAGTGTGAATCAGGTACGCGTGTGATCAGAGAAAAAAAGTTGCAGGATTTCGTGGCCAAGAGAGACAGCGAGGGAGAACAAAATAAATCGGAGAGGGGAATGAAGGAAACGAAGATGTCGAAAAAAGAGAGAAAAAACAAACGACTCGCTAGAAGGCGAACAAACTTCGGAAAAAATTGAAAACGACAGAGAGAAAATATCCGTAATTGAAATAAATGATAATCGTGCGTGAGCAATCGAGCCGATTCGTGCTTTATAGTCATTTCGTCGATGCTTTTGCACCCCGAGGTTCTTCCATGTAAAATAGTTTTTATAAAATGAATGTAATAAAAAAATATTTAGAATTGTTCAAAGTATTATTTTTAAAATGTTTTTATTTTTCATATTGCGTCAAGTTGACTAAAAAAATAGAAAAATTTGAAAGAAAAAGATGATTTTTTTGAAATCTATTCGACACGTGAAAAAATTCTGAGAATCCGTAAAAAAATAAAATTGAGATGAAAAAATTTATATTTTTTTGCTGATTTTTTTCCTTGAGCTTCCTTTTTCAAAATTTTTCTGACAGCCAAGAAATCAAGGAAAATCGGAAAAATATCTTCCGATTCCTCGGAAGCGTGGCGAATCGAAAAAAAAGATCGGAAAATTTGTACGGAATATTTTTTTCGTCTCGTTTCGTAACGTACGAGGTGAAGAGGGAAGTGAAGAAGAGTCGAAAAAAAAAAATGAAAAACGTTGAGGGTTGTCAGGTCGATATGACGTGGAATTTCCTGTATGATATTGGCGTTTCGGTCGCTCCCTTTTAAACGTTCGATAGATTATCCTCCGCGAGGAATATCATCAGTCATTATTTATCGCAACCGCGGGCAATATCGATGAAACAACGATTATTTCGCAGAACTCTTGAAATAAAAAAAAATAAAAGAAAAAGCTTCGTCATTGCCTGACTCGTCATCGAGTGAATTTTTTTATATTCCTCGATTTATGAGAAATCGTCTCACAATAAAAGATTGCTGCAATTTTATGTCGTTTATATAAGCTTCGAATAAACTGTTCGATAATTCACTCTACAAAGTTTCCTGAACTTTTCATACTGGAGGGAAAATAAAATTCAAATGTAAAATACAAACTTTTTTCCGGTGTTTTGAAAGTTTTTTTCTTCCCTGACGTGATCAATGATTTTTTTTCCAAAGAGGGAGGAGAACGCCGATGAGATTTTTCCGAGAGCGTAATAATGGGTTCGCCAGGATAATTGGAGCTAATTTTCCTAAATTTGAGGTTACGAAAGTTTTCCACCGATTTTTCTGTCCAAATTTTTACATAGACAAACAAGGACCGAAAACGTTTTCTCGAAAACGAGTCCTATCCCTTTCTCTCCTTTCATTTTCCTCCTCCCTATTTCTCGTCCTCTTTTTTTCTCTCGGTCAATCGTGTTTTTCGTGCGAAAGGGATTTTGGTTAACGATCATCGCCCTGCGCCGCGCTTGCTCGGTCATTATCCTCGTCAGTGTTTCGTTTACATTTTTTCTCATTTTTCTCTCTCTTTCTCTTCTTTCTCTCTGATTCTGTGTTATTCCTGAGCGAAAAAATTGACCGAAGGAATTCAGGATAATCGGACGCGCGAACGACGACACGAGAAAAAAAAAAGAGAAAGAGAGAGAGAAAAAAAATCAAGAGATGGGCAGGATGAAGAAAAACTCTAAAAACTCTAGAAATCGAGGAACGCGATTTACAAAAGCGTTTTTTCGGTCTTTTTCTCTCGCAAGAAACACGCCCTGTCTCCCGGCTATATGAGCTCTCTTATATGAATAATAATAATAAAAATAAAGAATCCCCCAGAAAGAGACAAAGAGAGATTTCCGACGTCTAAATCCTAAATAACGCGGCCCTTCCGGCCGATCTCGTGCGAGCTTGTCCCTCGACACGTTTTTCTTCTTTTTTATCCCACCACTGTTTATTGTAATGGGGACTCGAAAAAATTCGACTGTTTAGGACAGATTGAAAAAGGAGGATCCGAAATTTAGAGGGAATCTGAATTTTTGGAGCTTTGGGAGATTCGCGTGTCTTTTGAGCGAAACCGCAAGAGGTGACGGACTGTGAGAAAAAGCGCTGTTAGAATCAAAGTTTTTTTTACGAACGGGTACTATGTGTGCAATTTTCTACCGTATTATTTCAAAACCACACAGAAAAAAAAATTAAAAAATGCAGAAGGTGCAGAAAGAAGAAATGCAACTCAGAAAAAATTATCTCGAACATTTTAGAGAATTTCTCAGGACTGTAATTAAATTTTATGTGCAAATACGTGCGTGAATAAAATAATTTGATGTGTATCCAACTGGAAAACTAATTAATTTAATTCAAATTTATTGAAAATTATCAAATACTCATTATCTCATTTTAATAATCGATAATCAATATTTATTCATAAATTTTTTTAACTTGTACATATGTACATAATAGATGTAATTATTCATGTTAAATCATTATCATTAACTTTACACTTTAAAATTATGAATAAAAGGATTTCTTCGATGAATTTCTTCAATCACAATCCTTTGACCATCAATTCAAAATTATTTTTAAAAACCCAGTGTATTTCTATGAAAAATATTCAATTTAAAAAAATGTTCTGCAATCCAATATTTTAATTCGTTATTTTAAAAAATCGACCATTAATAAGATTTTTGAATTCATTGAAAGAATTTTATCAAATTGAAACGTAATAGATGTAATTACTCACGTGAAATTTTATTAGTAATTCTACACTCTCTAATGTTAATTTTTAAAAAAATCCGCAATGAAATCCTTCGATCACGTGCGACTTCATTTTATTGTTCCAAATTTTATTACAATAATTTTCATCATTATCTTTGAAATAAATCGTGCAATTCGTGTATCAGGAAATGCAATTTGGCGGTTCGGATCCATTGATATTCCGTTTACGTTCGAAGTATATGCACGGGTGAGCAAAAAAGGATGATCAATTTCGTGCAATTTGTGCGTTTACGCGATACGACCTCAGCATCCTTTATCCCTCAGTACGCATCATCGTGATTGATTCGAGGAGAAATAAAATAAATCCACGCATTTTATGTATACGCGCGCCCTTTATATTATTCGTGAATCCGAATACAAAAATATAAAATGAAAATAAAATTAGCCCGGTGAATTTACCGTTAAAATTTCGTACGCAAACCATTCAGGGATGTACAAAGTATGACTGTAACGTTATTACAATGAGATTTCGAGGATTTTGTACGTGAGCTTTTTCCTTTTTCCTCTCCCTTGTCTTTTCCTTCCCCTTGTCTCTCTCTTTCTATCTCGCGCTCTCTGCTCTCTCTCTCTCTCTCTCTCTCTCATTCACTGCGGGCATCTCAAAGGAGAAACTCGGATTTCGATCCCCGTATCTTTTTCCAATGTAATATATTATTTCATGTACACGTACAAGGAAACGACAGAAATACGTACAAAATTTGACAGGTAACTCGGACTCGTTTGTTTTTACCTGAACCGAAAGTCAGGTGGGTGTATTGAAAATTTGTACGGGCATTCTACATTATAAATATCCTTATGTTTTTCTGCACTTCGAGTATACGGCTCCTCTAAATTAGTTTCTCGATTTTCGGCACTTCGCGTACCTTCGCAGGAGACCATCCGATCGTACGCAACTCTCGTGAACAATGAGCAGGGAAAAATTATCGTATATACAACGTGCAATTAAACAAGGCTGACCAATTTCTTGAATGAGTTTTTCTTTCATTTTTTTCTCTCTCTCTCTCTCTCTCTCTCCTTCCTTCGCTCATTCTCTCAATTTCGCTCTCTCTCTCTCTCTCTCATTTCTCGTGAAACTTATTTTTCTTTCTCGAATGGCAATTCCTTCTCTCTTTCGCTTCTTATGACCATTTTAATTCTTCTTACAACCCTCGACGAGTTTTCTCGTCATTCTCCCTTTTCTCTCCCCCCCTCTCCGTCATCGTCCAGTGAATGGCGGGCAATAAAACTTGCGCGCTTGCTGGTCCTTCCTCAATTTTCTCTCGTGTACTCTCTCGCATTGTTTCTTCCCGTCTTTTCTCCTCGTGTTTTCTCCCGCCTCGGGTTCGACATTATTTTCCTCCGGATTTTCGTTCCCCGGAGATTTCATGCGTGAAATTTCGCCACTTGAATGACGAAATATGGATTTTAATACGCGCACGTGAAAATCTCGCGAGTTATACCGAAGTCAGATGCGACACACAATGAGAGATCGGTGCGTCTGAAAAACTTCAAAAGCGAGACACGGAAGATTTTTCCTGTCACGGGCGACCGCGCGAGAGTCAAGTGCTCCGCCTCGAAAGAGACGCCGAGAGGGACCGAAAGAAATCGCGCCTGTACCTTGAAATTTACTCAACGATTTTTCTCCCCTTTTTCGCCCTGAGAAACACTTTCGGAAATCGCTCTGACTATTTCGGACACCGAAACCTCGAATTTCTCGAGACAATTTTTCAAATATCGATGACTTTTTCCCTTCGCTCCGGGCTATTGTCATATTGACACGAGCCAATTTTTACGATTCTCTTTTTAAGAATTTCGAAACATTTTTCGTGATTTAAAATTTACAGGAAAAAAAATTTACGGACAAAGAATTTCTTTGCAATTTTTATAAATTTTTGCA
Organism: Cremastinae sp. B BG-2022a; assembly: GCA_030522605.1. NCBI lineage: Eukaryota > Metazoa > Arthropoda > Insecta > Hymenoptera > Ichneumonidae > Cremastinae sp. B BG-2022a. The sequence continues at coordinate 38,602 of JAPYYX010001483.1, read as the reverse complement.
TTTTACAAAAAATATTCGTTATCATTATCACCCAATTTTTGAGATTTTTCTGGGTAGAATTTGAGTGCAAAATTTTACAGTCAATTAAGAAAATATACAAGATTGCTTGCATTTAAATATTTTGAATTAATCTCCAATCTTTGATGAGCCAAAAATAAAAATAAATTAGAAAATGAAATTTCAGAATTTTATAATTTACAATTCATTAATTTGATAACGTAATTTTTAATTTAAAAAATCGTACGATTTAATTTTCAGGATATGGAGTGTCTGGGAACGAGGAATTTGCAAATAAATTCAGAGACAAAAGTATTTCATGATTTATATCTTTTCATATATTTAACGAGTTTATCTGCCGAATATAATTATTTTACAAAATTTCTTTTCTAAGGCACTGGCATATTGGATTTTTGACAACCAAATAAAAAAATAGATTCGACGTATGTAACGAAATACGTCATTTCGTTCGGTTTTCTTTTTCTCCCTTAGTCTCACCGTTGACGTCCGGGACTAGAGAAAATTCACGTTCGTGAGCAAACGTTTACCGTACAATATATATTTATATATATAATATATAATATATATTTTTATAAATAACTTACTGAGCGATCGGGAGTCGCGAAAATCAATGCAAGATCGCCTTAGGCATTTTTCCTGCTGAGACAATCGATATTGAGCTTTTAAAAAAAAATTATTTTTTCTCATCTCGCTGCCCCCGGGCTCGGTCTATTTCTCTCTATTTTCATTCTTTTCGAATCTTAACTTCGTAAAATGTCTTAAACGCGACTAACATTAATATACGAATATTTATAAAAATATTTACAATTTTCGTCTTCCATTAATTTTTGTCTTATTCGTCTCATTTTTTTTCTTAATTTGTTTAAAACAAGAAAATTATATGTACTTATGCGTACTTAACAATTAGAGAGAACTTATTAATGTATGACTAGATCACAGTTGATGGAACAGCCGCCGTTTTTTTCGATTGTTTTCGAACTCTCGTTTTTCCTTGCTCTCGTCGTCAATTTTTCGTCCTGGTCCACTGTCCTTTTTAGACGTTTTTTTTTGTCATTTCTGTAATCAAACAAAGTAGAGGAAAAAATTAGTAAATTTTATTTCAACATTCGAAAAATTAAACATTACATAAAAATTACAAGAATTTTTTTTTTCATTTTGAACAGGATTTTGTGAGATTTATCACGTCGCAGAAGCGTTACGATCGTCCGAAGTTTTAGGGCTCGAAGAGGGAAAAAAGGGAGGGAGTAAGAGAGAAAATCATGCTACAGGTATATATTTATAGTACACACAGGGACACGCAAGTGCGCATTGTGGAGGTTGAAATTTAAAGTGAGATTCACGGGGATGATTTTCAGGTAAGGGCGGTTTTGGCCGAAGGGACAGAGAACGGGGCGTAGGGGATCCCTCGGGCGGAGAAAAAGTGGAAAGAATGGCGTACCGGTTCAAAAACCGACAAAGAAGGGAGGAGATGAAGCGAGATGGAGCGAGCGAGCGAGAGAGAGAGAGAAACGACGCAGAAGGAGCGAGAGAGAAAAAAAATGAGGGGAACTGGTAGATCCTGAAAACTGCATTCAGGTTAAACGCGCGAGACAAAATTGTCCTCGAGAGAGGAAAAGAGAGAGAGAGAGAGAAAAAAAAAGAGGAAAGTTGCTGGGAGCGGGAGAGAGACGAAAACGAATCAGGATTTCGTGTGCATATATGCACATAAAATTTTTTTTATCCTCGCATAATACAATGCATATGGAGCAAAGTTGGGAGAAAAGAATAAAATATGAAGAAGAAAAAAAAGGACGAGACGTCCTTTCGAGACTTCGAGGAGAAAAAATTGAGGAAGAGACAAAAAATTGTGATCGCTGATTTGATATACAGGAAAAACAGATTCGCAGGTTTGATTAAAAACAAAATTTACTCGTTTTCAACGAATTGTTTACGAAAATGAAAAATTTCGAAACTCGAATAATTTAATTCTTCCTCGCTCATTAATAATAATTATTATTCATATAATCGATGATCAATTCACTATCATCGATTTTGGAGCAAAAATTTTTTTTTTAACTTTTTTTATGAATATTTTAATCACATTTTTAAATTCATTTCCAGCGGTTCATTCGATCCAATTTTTTTCCTCCATAAGATATAGAAATATCCCGAAATTTTCGGTGGATCCAATTTGTAAGAGAAATCTTTTCAGAATTCTGGTAGCGGAGTTTCTTGATTCGGAGTCGTATAAATAGTGTTTGGAAGAAGTATAAAATAGGAAGAGGAAGAGGTGGAGAAGGGGGAGGAGAAGGAGGAGGAGGAGGCGAAGGAAAGGATCGAAACCGTGAAAGAAATCGTGGACAAAAGCGCTCGCTTCACGGGACGTATAAACGCGAGACTCGCGATCGATGCGTGTATGAGAGCGCGAGAATACACTAAAAGAGAGAGAGAGAGAAATATACATGAGAGCTGAATGGAGTCTGCGATTTGAATGGCTCGCTGCCGAGGTTTCGCTGAGGGGTCTCTATTGTTGCCCCAAGGTCACAAATCGAGCCAAGAGAATTTTCTTTCAAACTTCCTACAAAAATCTTCTGTTTCTTGATTTTTTTTTCGTAAAACGAGGGAGGAAAAACTGTGACGTTCACGGCTCTATGAATCTGTCAGTCCGAAAAAAATGAAAGACGAGTCACATTTTCTGCATGAGAAAATTGAGAGATAATAACGGGGGGGGAAAAAAGGGAAAAGTCGAGAAAATTGTTTCGAAAAAAAAAGTCACGAGATAAGAAACTTCTAAAGGTCTAGAGATAAAAGAATCACAAAAATGGTACTAACCTCAGAACAGCGAACGACTCGAATTTCCGGTCGGCTGACGTCCATCGTACGAAAAATCTCGCACCGTACGTTTTTTATTTATCCGGATCATTGGCTCTGCTGCCACCATGAGATAACGTCCAGGAGTTCCTCGTCCTCGGGGCTCATGGGTTCGTAATTGTCGTAACTGTCCCCGTGGTTCGTGTAGATCTGTCCGTTGGTGGACGTGCTGCCGTATCCCTGGCTGCCAGCTGACGAGGCCTCGGAGACGAAGCTCGGGGTTGGCGAGCTGGAGGCCTCGGAGCACGGCGGCGGAACGAAGGATGTCGGACTCGCGTCATTCTGTCTGAGGTGTCTCATGGCGTTGGATCCGGAATGATGAATGTGATCGGGACTGTTGTTGCGATGTTCGTCGCGGTGCATGGAGTCGGAGTGAAGGATATCCATCCTGGAGGAGGCGACACTGGCGGAACCGCAGGTCGACAGTGGCGGCGATGACGATATCATGCTCGAGGTCTCGGTCCCGTCATGATCGTCGATCAGGCGCTGCAGACTCCTGATGTACTCCACGGCCATCCTGAGGGTCTCGACCTTCGACAGCTTCTTACTCCCGGCTCTGGAGCCGCCGTGAGTCCCCGCGGTGTTCCCGCCGAGGGCCTGCGCCACGCTCTGGGGTATGTGCTGTCTCAAGGTCGCGAATCCGTTGTTCACCTGTTTCACGCGATTTCTCTCCCGGGCGTTCCTCCTCGCGACCGACGCCGGCTGATGCGGCACGCCGTAAGGCGTCGTCTGATAGATCTTCGTTCTCTTGCTCGGCTGCTGTTGCTGGCCCTGCTGCTGGTGCAGCGTCTTCATCTCGCTACCGACGTGTCCACCGGTCGAGACGATGACATTTCCGCGATTGCTCTGCCCGTTGTTACCACCGAGCGGACTCACGACGTTGTGCAAACCACCGTGAAGGGTGTGATGATGATGATGAACTGTCAACATTTTCGGCAGTGCGTTCTCGTCGTTTCTCGCAGTTCTCACCAAGACCATGTCACACAGTTTATAAACACAAACCTCCCTCTCTCGGTTTCAAGCTTTACAAAATGTCTCTTTATCGGGATCTTCGAGGTTTTATCGTTGCCGATGATATTTCGGGACCTGGAGTCCCCTCGCGGCTGAAACCGCGAGCTGATGGTCACGCGTACGCGAGAACCTTGACGGCGATCGGCACGCGATCTCCCTCTCCGTAACAGATTCCTCACGATCGAAAACACCGAAAAACCGATTGAATTTTCTCTCGAGAGAAAATCGCGTCTTGCACGTATCTCGTAAGGGAATAATAATGATCGATAAAACTTTTCGAGTTGTGAAAACAAAATAAAACAAATATATAGATCGATAAAACTGGCCGGTTCGAAAAAATCGTTTTCACCCTCGATGCTTGCGGTACGGAAGTGGCTCCCGAAATGCCTTGCTCTTGAGGGTTCTGGGCCTTATATAGCCGGTCAGGCACGCGCCGCTCCCCACCACGAAGTCCCGTATACCCGATCGGGCCCTAAACTCCCCCCGTCCTCCCCTCTCCGAGTCGACGAGCTCGTACTCCTCCTCTCTCTCTCTCTCTTCCTCGCTCTCCGTCTCTCGTCGCCGGTTCTCGGGCTCGCTCGCACACCCTCCCTCTTGCCATCCTGGACCCCTCTCGTCGCCCCCACCCCGCTCACTGCCCAAAGGCCCTACGAGACGCCCGAGATTCTCATTTAATTCCTTTTTTTTCTTCCCTTTTTCATCGAATTTCGTAAATAGTCCTGGCGCTTAGACCTCACTCGTAACCCTAATGAGGTCTCTTCCGGAAAATCTTCGACCAGGTTTTTCGATCAGGGATCATTTTTTAGAAAATTGATTTTTTTTTCGTAGATCCTGGAAGGAAGTCTCTCGAGTTTTTTAGGGATTTAAGATTGACGGGAATATTTTTTTTGTTTGAAAGTGTATTCTCTTAATGATTTTGATTTTATTAAGTTTTTTTTTTGAAGGAAGATTAATTGAAGTTGAATCGAAACTTTTTTTTTATTTTATTGACTATTTTTTTTCTTTTTTTGTGAATTTTTTTTTAATTACTGAAATTTATTTTTAAAAAATATCATTTTTTATTATTCGTTCCTGAAGATTAGATTTTTGACATTTATTATCGATAATATTTCTGGAGTAATTGAATTTTTTAAATTTTGCTCGATTCCTAATCCGATAATTGTCGATTAAGAAAATTTGATTAAGAGAATTCGCGGTGTTTGGCAATTTTTTTTCCAAAAATTCTAAATCCTGCCTCCAACGAAGTGGCTTATCGCGAACAGTAATTTTATTGAACGGCCATTAATTGTCAATGCCAATAATCGATTCTTTCATCACGGGATCTCCGACGATTAGGTTTTACTCTCAGCACGAGAACCGGTTTACGCTGTCATTTCCATATCAATTATCGACTTAATGAGTCAATAAACGTTTCTCTCATTCAAATGAGTTCTGACTTATTTATACACGAATCCTACTTTTCTCGTATCCCATTTTCGTTCAACATGCGTCTAGAAGGAAACGAAAATCAAATCTAATTTCATTTAGCATCAATGATTTTTCGGACGTGCCCCTTTCAGGCTCGCCTTCAATCTAGTTTTATCTTAAAAAGCGATTTATGGAAGCCAATAAACTTCGGTACCAATTAGAGATTCCACCTTTATCGAATCGCCCTCGATTTTTTTTCTAACTCGATCATAAATATGATTCTGACCATTCTTGTGCCAATTCTTTTTTTTTTAATTGGAGAAATATTCATAGTTGTAAAAAATCCTGAAAAATATTCTTTTATGTACTTTATTAGAGAGTTTGCATAGATTGTGACTATTCTTGTGACAATTCTTTTTTTTTAATTGGAGGGATATTCATAGTTGTAAAAAGCCCTAAAAAATACACTTTTATGTACTCTTTTATCACACAGTTTATAATACATACTAAAAACATTTTATGAATACAGATTTCAGTGTACTCCTTGTGATTGACGCGATTTTTGGTAATGGAAAAGATTTTTCTATAGTTTCAGATATTCATCTCGTAAAACTGAATTTGAGGGTGTTTTATTGGGCAAAATAAAATGTACGTTTTTTGAATTTTATATTAAAACAAAATTTCACGAACATGAATGTACTTGTTGTAGTTAGTGTCATTTTTCAAAATTTATGAAAAACTATTGTTATGGATGTTGATGAAAAACTATTGTTACTTTTGATTGAATGTTTTTCTTGTAAAAATGAGAATACATTTTTCAAAAGCTTTTTTTTTATTTTATACTAAAACGAAAATTTTCCGCGAACATACACGATATATTGACGAGAATGTTTTTATACGTCAAATAAATGAAAATTCATTTTTTCAAATTTTTCATCCTCTTCTTTCTCAAGTAACTAACAAAATACGTTCTTATAGACGACGTGCTGATCTATATATATCTAAAAAACATAATTTCGTTGTTCTAGAAAACATTTTGAAAAAAAATACTTTCAAATTTTTTATAAAAGAACATTTTGTCCAAATTTCATCAAATTCTTATTATTTTCATTATTAGCATCGAACCCCCTCAAAGGTACTCTTCATATCATACATTTGAAAAAAAGGAAACTTTCTTTGTAGTTACTTTCGGATCTTTTTCTTCTGAAAATTAATTTGTAAAATTCTTCACACAATGTTTTGTTTTTTTAATTTTTATAAAAAAAAATTTTTTTTGAATGTACAAGTGTAAAAGTGTAAAATGTACTTTATCATAATAGGGTAATTTCTCAAAATCGATGAACCACTTTTTTTGTAAGCACGATAAATTTGACTTAGAAAAATGATTTTTGAACATTCTTCAAAACACTGAACGTTTTTTTTCTCGATTTGACAAAAAATTTCAATTTTTTATACGATCAAGTGTTTGTATTTAAAAAGAGGAAGATTTTTGGGGAAAAGTGTACGGTTTGAGAGACACTGGTCCTTTCGCGTCCAGAGGGTCCCCGACATCCCCACCGGGGGCAGCAACAGCAGCAACGCAGCGTGCCGAGAGGCAACGAAATTTGAACAGTTACCGCGCGGTAGAATGAGATGAAAAAAGAAGAAAAGTATAGAGAGGAGAGGAGAGGAGAGAGAGAGAGACAAACAGCCCGAAAAAAGAGCGAGACGGAGAAAAAAAATCGGCCCGGCCAGTTCGATTTCGTGAGAGTCAAACAGAGAACGCGATACGCTGGAGGGGAATTTTTACACGTAAAAATCCCTCGGATGTGTGAGTGAAAAGAAGAGAGGGAGAAAGAGCGAGAGGGAGCGACGAACAGTGGAAAAGAGGAAGAAAATGAGAAAAAGGAGAAAGAGACGGAGACCGAAGAAGAGAGGAAAAGTGAGGGAGAGAGAGAGAGAGAGAGAGATGAACGGAGAGGATGCTGGAAGAGACGCGAGCCGTTCTCCCTACCCCTGGACCGTGGCGCGCGCCGCACCACCAGCCACAGTCCCGGCTCCCTCCACTTTTTTTTTATACATCGAGGCCCTCGGGGCCTTACAGCGTGCGTCCGAGCATCTTTTCGATATATATACTTTACGGCGCGCGCGATCCCCCTCTCTCCCTCTCGGATTTTTTTCATCTCTCTCGTTCTTCGTTCTCCTCCTCTCGTTTCTCGCTCCGTCTCCCTTTATTCTCCCTCGATCATCCTCTTCCTCCTCCTCGGCTCGCTTTTTTTTCTCCTTTTCTCGCGAGGAGATAGCGCGCGCCTCCGGAGCACGTGAGTATATAGTTGTATATATATATTCGGATGTATATTTATGTATGTATATAGATGTATACATATATATATAGAGTGTGTGCTATAGTTTTCTACGTCTTATACACCGGAGCGCGAGCTTCTGGCTTGCGGGCTCGAATCACGACATTATATACGCTGAGAACCGCGAGCATCCTTTTTCCCTTCTTTCGTGTTCCGACTCTCCTCCGGCTCGAGATGCTCTCGTTTTCTTTTCTCATTTGTTTTTTGCATTCGGATTCTCATTTTCTCATTGTTCGATGATTTTCTCGGTTGATGGTATCGTTGATTTTGGTTATTGATTGAGATGGGAATGAGGAGGTGAATTAATTGGGGAGAGATGTATTGAAATGAAGGATTTTGGGATTTTTTTGTATTTCTTTTATTTGTATATTGTTTGTTTCATTGAAAATTGATATGAAACGTTTTTATGAAATAAACAATTTTTTGTTGAATTTTGTTTCGTTTTTTTTATTTGAATTTTTTTTAATTGTTTGAAAATTCTGTAAGTCGGAACAAAATTTGTATATACTCTTTATTTATTTATTTTTAATTTATTGATGATTCTTTTTATTCGGAATTTTTTGTCTCGTTTGATTTTAAATTACGTATTTGTACAATGAATAATTTTTTTTGAATTTTCTTTGTTGAATAGTTTCATTCTCTTCTTTGTACTTGTTCGAGAATTCTGTAAATCGGAACAAAATACGTATTCATCTATTTATCGTTTTTATCTTTTCATTCTTACTCTTCTCAACAGAGCGTTGTAGTTCGAGCAAATAAAATGTATTTTCCGAGTTTTAAGAACAGCATTATTCGACAACAAAAATCTTTTTTTATCAAAATCGTCATAAAAAATGAATTGAACTTAAATTCTTATTACCGTATCATCATCAAACAAATTTGAAAATAAATCTATATATGTAATTTCACAATAAAAAATGAAAAATAAATCGGAATTAAAACTCGTTCTATCGTTTTTTTTCCATAAAAATACGTTTTTTTTATTCCCCAGACTCGAGCAAAATGGCAAGCCGTGTCGGACTGTTTGCCAGAATACTTTATACAAGGATAAAGAGAAAAATACCGAACTAATCGCGACATGTTTTCGAACAATGGTACGCGAAAGGAGATCGGAGAGAGGAGTAAGAAAAAAAATGGATGTCGGAAGAGAGCGGCAAGGATGCTTGGGGGGGAAAAAAATGTTGGAGTAAAAAACGCGAGGGTGCAAACGTAACAATCGACGCGCCGCGAATTCGTTGTCTCGATATCTGCTCGCTGTCTCCCTCTTGTCTCGATTTAAACGAGACCGCGGGCGCGTATTGAGACGGTGCTTGTCTCTTTATATGGCACGATGCGACATCGGCAAAGAGAGACACCGCGAGCCTACCGGTACGAGCAATAAATCCGAGTGGCGCACTCGGGGACAAAAGCGAACGCGGAGCAGAAACGCGCGAGAACGGAAAAAGGAGCGCGACGCATCACGGGGGCGATTCTCATTTCTCTACCCGTTTTTTCTTCCTCCTCTCTCTCTCTCGCTCTTATTATTTTTATTTTTCTTATTTTCTCTCTTGTTTTTACGTCCTCGTATTTTTGCCCTGCGAGATACAGGAAAAAGATTTTCTCACGGAAAGGGAAACTTGAAAGTTTATCCACGTAGCGATTTTATCATCCATTGTTTAAATTTTTGACAATTTATATTTTTCTATTTTTTTATTACATCGATTTTATTTTATGAATTTCGTTTTACCAATCGTATACGATATAATCAATTTTATATCAAACATAATAATTATTTTTATTTTTTGTTTTCTTTTCATTAATTAATTTTGATAATAGGAGAATTTCACTCGTTTTCGTTTGATTCGTTTCATTTTTTCATACCAACTCTATTATTCCCTCTTTTTTTCTCTCACGATTTTACGTATCACATATTTTTTGTATCTATACATATATGTGATATATACTCCCATGAGAAAAGGGAAGATTTTCTCACGGATATTAAAGGATAACATTTATCAGCGTATCAATTTTATCCTCCCCTTAATTTTCGACATTTTTTTCAATTTCACATCAATTTAATAATTATACAAAATTCACGACCCAACTCGTAAAATATAATCAGTTTTATTTAGAAATCGACGTTGAGATAAAAATCTACCCGAAAGAATTTTTTATTTATTCGCATTTTTATATACTTAGAAAAAAATTCGTTGACGATTGTCAGTGAAAAGGGGAAAAAAGTTTTCTTTTTCTCGTCAAATTTACGATTTTCATTAACTTCGGTAATTTTGGTACGACACGGATAATGCGAGGGTTTTTCGGGTTACGTGTCTCTCTTTCACAAAAGTCGGCACCAAAAAGTCGTCAATGCGAATGGAAAAGTCAACGACTGGAGGAGAAACGTAAGATTTTTATGTTCGTAAGGGTCGTTCTTCCTCACTTACTATTTTTTCCCTCTCTCTCTCTCTTCGTCTTTTTCCTTTTCTCATACACGAATAGACATTGTAACAGCGAAAAGTACAATGTCGGTACCTGCTTTTGCGGTTGAAAATTTGTCGCGCTGCCAGAGAAAATTTTCTCTCCACGGAGTATCCGGTCGAGACCGAGCCTATACTCGTAAATCTTTTCGAAACCCCCCTCGTTCATGAGGTAGAGAAAGTTCGAAAATTTTTAACCACCTCGCGCGTCGATATCTCATTGCCCGCTGATTGATAAATCTCTTTTATTTCTCCTTCGTATACTTTGGGGGATGAAATTTGAATTTGAAAAACTTTTGAATTGATTTTCATGGATTAAAAAAATCGAATTTCCGATCAAAAAGGTATTTTTCAGGTTTTGAGCATAGTGGAACGAATTCGAAAGATAAATTCGAATCTAAAAAAATTAAAAAATAATATTTTTTTTTACAATTCTACGAACATCAAATGAAATTAAAATTATTTTAAGTTAAAGCTCTCATAATAAATGTAAAGTCCATTAGCAAATGAAATTCGTGGCAAATGTGCAGTTTTTCACAATTATTTTAAATCTCCAAAATTGTTTTAAAAATTTGATACAATTATATTTTAAATAACACTAATACCGGTTTAGATTAAATTTATCAAGTTAATCATGACAAATCAACGTAATCCGAGTCTTAAATTTGTATATTTATAAAAATTTGAGCGTGACACTTAAAATAAAATCTTCATTCATAAAATCAGATTTAATAGTAATTCAAAGTTGTAAATTTGTTAACGAAAACATTCACATTTTGCGTACTTTTTATTCACCGTAAAAAATCGCAGGTGAAAAGATTTTGCGAAATGTTGTTCTCACTGCGAATATAACAACGTGCAAAAATCAAGTGTCTCCTTTTCTCTCGTTGCACTTGTCGTCGATCGCTCCAGGGGAGGTTGTTCCGAAGTATTTTACGGTTTAAAACAGATTTGCCCGGAGGAGGAGAGAGTGAGACTTTACGAGACTCAGTGACCGCAGGGGGCCGATGGTCGAGAGCGCGTCGCGAAATTTCGCTTTTGAGAGTAAAACCGTAGAAACAGAAAGAAAATAATGAGGAAACGGATGAGAATTTAGGAAAAGCTCTTTAATCGCAGAGATTTTTATATGTACGACTAATTCCAAGCCTCGAACTTCATTTTGTGAGGCAAGAAAATTTATCCGTAAATATCTGCTGAAACATGTACCCAGATTTTTAGTTATTATCGATGACCGGCATGAATCCTCGCCAGGAAAGATCGCCGTAACCTGAATTGCCAGTTTTGCAGGTACTCCGTGAGAACGTCCTTCCGGAATCGATCCTCTTTACCTAGAAACGAGGTCACCAAAATCTCGAGACTTGTCGCTAATTGCTTCACCCTTTTGCAATTTCTTTTATCCTTGAATTTTTAAATTTTTGCTAGAAGTTCAATCGCTTTTGTATACGTCCTATGGGTGATGAATAAGTCTTGATGTACATAGAAGACGATATACTTAATACCCTCTAAAATAAACAAAAATATAAGATGCTGTAACGTTTGGTTTCTATCACATAATGGGAATTAAATTCAATTGTGAGTATAATAAAAATTGTGTGTCAGGATAATGTCTCGAATAATTGGGACATTGTTGAACTCTCTAGTAATAAATGCAAGTAATTGGCTTGAGTTAAAACCATTTATTAATATTTATCCATTTTAGTATTTATATGATTCATTTTTTTCTATTGCATATTGAAGTCCAGGTTATTGAATATAAATCAAAAGTTGAATATACCACCTCGTATTTTTATTTATATTCTTGTAAACATCCCTAGAATTGATCATGGGCATTTAAGTGACTAATACCGAATGCTAGGTGAAATAATTTAGAATGGCATCTTCACCCTTTGACTCCTATTCATCTGGATACGAATAATAGAATTAATGCAATGGGATTAAAAGATTTTGTATAGCAATTTTACTGTACAAATTCATAGAATAACGAATATGAATATTGACTTCAAGGTACAAATTACCCGAATTATTAGATTTTCATTTATTGCAATGAAAATCACAAAATTTTATTGAAGAAGAAATTCGTATCTTATTTACAAAAAATATATGATAAAATTAGGGAAACTGAAAAAGGACATTGAACACTGAGAAGTATTTTTTTGCAATTGCACATTGATGTAAAAATTACAAATTTCATTGACAAAATAAGTATTGCAATTATTGCGGGAATCAGTAATTACAGATGCTTGGGAAAAATTTACGGATGTGTGAGCTGAATTTTGAGCAGGGAGGAAGAAGAATGGGAGTTTGAAGTAGCGAGAAAAAAAATAAAAGAGGTGAGGAGCATCGGTTCGAGATAATATACAGAAGGTAACAAACGTTTTTATTCCATTTTTACTTTTATTTTCCAACTGCCGGACAGTAATGGGGGTATTACTCGGGATATACGACTTTGCGTCTAGAATTTATACCGTAATTATAATTCATTCGGGATGTGCAAGGGAAAAGGACGAATTGCGCCGAGAGAAAACGAATGAATCGCGAGGGACGATTCTTTGCTCAGCGAGCCTCGATAAAGAGATGGAGAGAGACGAAAAATCGCGTTGAGGTTTGAGAACACAAGACGAGCTCGCAGGCGATGGCAATTATTGTGAAATTAATTGCTGACCGAGTGGCGAGATGAACGATGCCTTCCCGACCACGCGAGCGCTACAAAGAGCATTTTACAAATATCGAAGCTTCGTGAAGTTCACCTTCAGACGAGAAGAAGATTTTAAAATGAAAAGAAAAAAAAAAAGAATTGAACAATTTTCGAGAACGCCCAACCCTTCGATCGCGTGCAAAATCGCCAACTTCACATTTTCCCGTCTTCACGAGTGATTACACACACGAGATTTTCATCATTCAACATACTTGTACGATGTCAGATTTTTTGATCTCATTATTTTTTACTCGGGTATACGACAACTTTGATTGCCGTTTTATTTTTAATAAAAATTTAACATGCTCAAGTTGAGATATATTGAGCCTTAATGACTTGGCATTTTTTTTTTTAATCTTCAGTATTTACTCTTTTATAGTAATTTTCTATTAAGTGAAATTCAATATTCCGATCGAAGCAAAATGCCTTTTAATTCGTGCAAGTTTTTAAAGAGATTGAAAATTATAGTTTCCACGTAATTGTAATTCCATTCACCTTGGTGATTTAATATGTTTACATTTTTTTCGTAATAATAGAAAAAAACTAAGTACAACGATGCTGGTTCGATTATTTCATTTCATATTTTTTTTGTATACAATAAAAAGTCCAAAAATCGTCATATTCGAGTACATGTATAAGAGTACGATAGGGCTCGAGCAATCTTTTCTCTTTTTCTTTCATACTTGGCGTCGAGCCTCTTGATTACATGAAGAATATTCTACACGTTATACTTATACTTCTATATATAGCCATCCTTCGTATAAAATATATAGGGTAAATATTCAGAAGTGGGACTTCACCGAAAATTTCAGCCACCCAGCAAACCCAAAACAATTTTATAAATAATTTTCGCTCGATTTTCGTTGAAACCTCACGTCCGAATATTCACTCAAATATTCATTGTTATAGTACTTATCTAGTACAAAACTTATCTAGTACTTATCTAGTACAAAATTATTTGACAAGTACTTATTTAGTACTTGTCAAATAATTTTGACGTTTTACTCTAAACGAAAATCCTTCCTCAGTCATAATTAAAAAGCTAAACTTTTTAGATAACAGATTTCAAGACTTTCCTTAAATTCGTCGTTTGGTTCATTCCAAATCCTGCAGATAAATCGAGTATCGATTATAATCAATTTTATAATTATAAACTACGTATCGAAGGTACCAAAAAAATGTGATCAATGCTCTCGCTTCAAGTCTCCGCCACGTTAATTTATGTTTCCTTCTCCTGTCTGTTTTCAACCAGTAAAGAAAAAAAATTAAACAAATTTGGAAGAACTTTTGCGAAAAGTACTTGAAGATTCCGAAAGAGAATATTATTTATTTATTTCTCGTTCTCTTTTCTGTTAATTTATTATTCTCCGAGCAAATTCGATATCTCGCCGTCTTTCTCGCCTTTTTGGGATGTTTAATTACCTCGCGCGGGGTCCGAGCGTGCGTACGTTCATTGCCGAGCGAGTGTACTGATGGATCCCTAAAGGAGGAGATCCTCTCGATCTCGTTTGGAGAAAGTGCCCTCTCATCGAATCGTCGCGATGAGCTCGCACACATGCGCGAGGCGCTTTTTTATCGAGCCCATCTCTCTCTCTCTCCAAAATTTACCGATAACTGTTCCTCGCCTCTTGTACCCGAAACTTTTATCGCAAAGAGAATCGACAGAAAAATGTTTCTCCGATAAAAATATTCAAAATATTGTCGTTCAAATAACGTGGGGAGAAAACATACATTGCCGAGTGAAATCGACGAAATAATGTAATTTGTCGTTCACCTGAATTTTATCCGGTGGTTCGCACGCATATTTGGCCACAGGAAATTTCTTGTACTTTTTTATTATTATTTTTATCTTTACTGTTATTGTATGTATATCTGTTTTTTTACGAATCGTGGATAAAAATTTCTCACGGAAATTCCTTTTTTTATTTACTTAGCACGGATTATGATGCTCATGCGATATTTCGAGAATTGCAAACAATCATTTTCCGGGTAAATCCATTTTTTATTGCTTTATTATATCGATTTTTGCGGTCAGTAAATTCTTTTTTATTAGTATGTACGATCTCCGAAGTCTGTCATTTCGGTGCAAAATTTTTGGAAGAGAGATTCTAAGATTTATAAATATTTAAAAAAACTTAAATTTTGATTTTTAAATCTTAGCTTCAATTTTCGAAGATTATATCGACCGTTTTCAATCTCGCTAAGTGCTAGATTGCTAGCAATGTGCTAGTTTTCGTAAGAAATTTGAAATGTGTTATTTTTCGTAAGCAGCGTCGATATAATATGTAAAATATAGTACTGTTTATTGGTTAAGGTGGTTTGGAAGAAACAACGAAAAAAACGAGTTACGTTTAACCCCCTCGTATTTTGAGATTTACGGACACTCAGCATACTAGTGGCCACGCGTATGGTCAAATAAGAGCTTAAAATAAATCTTTATTACAAATAATTAGTTGAATAATATATAAAATTTCGGGTTTGATCATCAAATGAAACGGAATTATATTTTTGTGATGTGATTTCGATACTTTTTGAAAGATTTATCAAAAAATCTATTAAAGTTGTGAATTTGATTTCCCGTTTTTCTTCCGAACCACCTTAAATAATTTTATTTTAATACAATTGAAAAAAGAATTCACTAAATAAGTAGGTATAAACATCTGATAATTATGAACGTTTTTATTTTTTATTATACTTTTGCCAGTCTTAAATAGTAATTACAAATCTATACTTTTAATATCATATTTTATTTTCATCCATTCTTGTCAATTTCGTCATCATATCATATGTGGAATACATTTTAACTCTTTGTTATTTTTCTCATTAGTAGCTTGATGGCATTTAATTGAAGCATATATGCTCCTGCGATAAATATCGTAAATCGAATACGTTTTGAGTCCTGATAAGAATCACGACTTATAGGTGTAATATATTATGTATATCAAACGCGAAAATATATTCATTATAGAGGTCGAGAAATGTATCAAGGTCATTTTCAATATAATTTTTAATCACATCAGAATCGGTACTTTGTATTACTGATAATTGTTCTGATACGTGACCATCAGATGTTTTAAATGATACAATGTACGTATGACATGACAGACAATATTTTTATTTTCACAATTTTTTCCTTCTCTGAATATTTTCACGTTGAAATATAATTGAAAAACTTATTATTATACGTCAAGTAATAAAAAAGATCGTCTCTTATTTACGACAGGATAAAAATTTTTCATTCATACAAAACATTTTATAGTGCTGATCTGCAATTTGATTAACTATTAATATTCATCCCATAGCTCCCATTCATTTACTTGAATATCAAATTGTTTTCATGCAAATATTTTTTCAGATTTTAGGTTTACCGAAAAAATTTAATTTCTTTTTCAATCGTTGTATGAATGCACTATGACAGAGACAATCATCCTGTTGATTGGTTGATTCTCTTCGTCGTATGACGGATGACCGGTACTTGAAGAACATTCGCTCAATTCGGATGCAGTGTCCCATCCATCGGTGGTCCTGAAACAAAAATGGCAAGAAATTTTAATTTAAACATAATCAGTAAGACTTTGGATTTTCATTCTGTCTGATATTTAACGTCCGGTCGATCCATTAAATTTTGCTTGGTAAATTCACAGTACATTTTTTGCTTACAGACTAATAATCGCAGGTCCGTCTTCAGAAATTATCATCTGATTTGCAGAAGCTGAATCGTCGATAGCTGCTTCAGGATCTTCTTCGATTGAACAACGTCCTGGTTTTTTTCGTCTATGAAACTTGTTCCATATACACCTTTGTATTCGTGATGTCCACATTCCCGTCAGCGGTCGACATTTCCGATACAGAGTTGGAAAGATTTCAACGAAAAATACCAAAATTGAGACTGTATAGCCAAAAACCGAGAATATTAACAGGTTGCGAGACAGGAGAGAATGAGTTGGTGGTTTTTGTTCATCTACTATATAGGGATAATAGCTTATTGCGGCCGAGAATGTTTTCTGGACGTTCATGCTTTTCATGCGCTCAACGATTCCAGTTTCTTGCATTCTTAACAGCAATTTGTCAAAAGTAGATCGATAAGGCGATCCCATGCCAACGACGAAAGCTTTGCTGTCGGTCCAAAAACAAGGTTTGGCAATTAGAAGTCTATTTTTGTAGTGCTCCAATTTCATAAATAACTTCATCAGCGTTGATCTGACTATGCACGCAAATGGATCACGGTTGTAATATACCACGGATATGCATGTCAACTCGTCACGGTGACCCACAACTTTGTCACGCAAACTCATAAGAGCGAGAGATTCATTGATATTTGTAAAACTTTTTTCAATAATGGATGGATGTATAAGTAAATAGGAATCCTTTTCGACAAGATCTTGAAAGGATTCATATGGTTTGACTCTATCCTTTCGTATCGTCAATTCGGTTATTCCATCATAAATCGTTGATGAATAAATTGCGGAAATCAATACCATACCAAGATACATAATCCGATCCCGGTAGCGCTGTGGATGGCGACTTATGGAAAATCCGAAGAGGATGCAGCTCACGTTCCAAACGTTCCAGAGACGTTCATCAAATCCAAAGATTCGCTTGGCAAACCAAAATAACGATATGAGGAAGACGTAAAATCCGTGAGCTGCAAAGACGTCTGTATTCACCGAAGTGTTGAGTATAGTTTCTCTAGGAACGACCGCACACATTTGGTCGATGGCCATTGCTATCGTTCTTAAAGTGTCATTCGGATGAGATGAAAAGCGCTCTACTATTTCAAACCAGATATCGATTTTCTCTTTCTCCATCATATCGTAGAATCCCATGTTCCATTGCTTATGGTTTATGCTTTTTGAATAATATTTATCATTGACGAATATGTCCAGTGAAGCGTTCATCCTCTCTGCTAATTCATAACCAAGGAGTAAGTAAAATCTTTCATCCAGATGACCTTTCCATTCCAATCTGGATCTTGATAAATGTTTGTTGGGTCCAATTCTCAGTGGATAACCATACATGTCATTTAGATTATTGGGGAACAAATCAGTAATTGTCGATGACCATTCCTCTTTTTTGTACTCCTTTTTGAAGGGATTCAGATGATGAACCATGGGTAAGCTCTTAGTGTTTGCTGGACGTAAATCAGTAGTCATCAATGACCATTCCTCCATTTTGTTTTCCATTTTGAAGAGGTTCAATTGTTGCACTCCAGGTGAGTTCTGAATGTTTCTCATGTTTGTAACTCCCTCGATGAATTCGACGATTGTGAAATCCAATAATCTGTAATCCCATGCTAAGTACAGGAGTTCTTCCAGAGTGTTGCTGAATTTTGAGACTGGTGACAGAAACAAAAATTTTGGACTGTAGTGGAATTTCGTCATATTCCTCGCAACTTCGATCAATTCTTTCGCATCATCGATTGTGTTGCTCGATTCGTGAACGAGTACGAAGAATGTTGGGGCGGTATCGATGGGGTGTCGACTTTCGGTATCGGAAAACATGTGTTTTCCATTCTTATCCACATTGATCCTCAGAGTTGAGATTCCGCTCATCAAATTCCCAAGAAAATTCTGCACGATATTACTCTCCAAGTGTTCTTCATCAGGTAGATTTGTAACGACGTAAGCTTGGTAGTATCCGGAATCTGTGACGATGTACTTCGTCACATCATCCAACCAAGTGGAATGGACGAAATTTTGAATTAACAAAATTAAATAAATTTTGTGTAATACTTTCGAGGAACTCATGTCTCGACCGTTTAGTATCACATCCTTTCTGAAACTGGCAGCGAAAGAAAAAAATTCCGAAACGAGAATATTTTATCTACACAAAGTAATTTCGAGTTTTATGCAACGTAAAGTTTGAAACATTGGATTTCTATTGTTTTTTCATACTTCACACATGTTGAGCATTAAAATGTAGAACAATGAAACTGATGACAAAAATTTTTTACTGTTTTCAAATAAAAAGGAAGAATGTAGGTAAAAAAACATCGGCATTTTTTGACCTGTCATCAGAAAAGATGTATAGGGAATCACAAAAAGCAATATACGAATTTCCACGTGGCAAAAAATATACATGCATTGTGCTTTTACAATAAAATATATCTAGAAACGCTTTTCACCTTAAGGTACAAAAATTGAAAAAACGAAATGTGAAAGGTGGAACACATTATATCCAAGAAAAAGGACACGTGTAGGTCACCGCAAAGCAGCAGGCGGATTCTCACGTGGCAAAAAAGTGCGCACTATGCTTAGATAAAAATATACACTCGTTAACCTCAAGCATGAAATTCGACTTTGACAGATATAGAAAGGTGAAAACAGATTTCCGCGTGGCAAAAAAGTACGTGGTGTGCTTTTTAGGTAAAAATATACACTTGTTGACCCGACACATAAAATTTAACATTGACATACATATATAGAAAGGTGAGAGGTGAAAAATTTGGTGAATATCATTTATCGTTTATTAATATCATTTGTCGTAAATAAATTGTATTGCAAAAAGTGCATCAGATGAAAATCTGCACATCCCCAATCGTATTTTTCCTTACATATTTGCTAAATTCCGATATTCCTTAAATACTTGACATTGAATCATGTTCATTTGACCCCAAAATGAAACTCCAAAATCTGGGGCGTCAGTGAAGACCAATTTTGCGACAGAATACTGCGCAATTAACATTAAAATAAAAAAATAAAACAACAGATAATATAATCACCCTTAATCGGTAATAAAAACTTCTTAAGCATATAATGATCAAGACCTTATACAGCGACGAATAAGGAAAAATTAATGAAGGAATTACCCGAAAGAATTTATTAACATCGGCGGATTTTCAAACTGCTTCGGAACGTCTTAATCCGAGTTCAAGTAAACTCGTGATTTTTTACTCCACGAGTGTACAAATTTTTTTTTTCCACAGGTTTAAGTCAATTGTCATTTCGTTATGAGCCTGAAATTTGCTTAATCCAATCAAAAAGCACCCAACGTACTTAACTAAATTAAATATATTACCAGAAAATAAGACATTAATAGATTTTTTAATTGGTAAGAGAACTTTTGAAAATGAGGAAAAAAGTCGACGGCCTCGAGGAACGAGAAAATAAACGCACCTCGTACAAATAAGAATAATGCATCTTCGCGCGGATACGCGTCGAATTTAATCCCCGTACTCTTTTCTCTCGATTTTCTTCGATTGGTATTAACCATATTTTTTCCTCTCCTCGCTCCACCCTAATTATTGGCCATCCTTCTCACGAGAGAGCAAGAGAGACGAGAGCCCGAGAAATCGAATCTCCCGCATTCTTCTCAATTATACGCGTAATGATCAATTAACATTAATTACAGAAGATTTTTAAACGGAGCTGTATCTCGAGCGTACGGCCTGTCAAAACGCCGAGGAGTGGAAATCGCGGATAAATTTAATCTTCCCTTCTTAAACGTACCGATGATTTGTGAACGGAAATTCATTTTTTAATTGTAATTCCCAATCTTTAATATCATCTTTATTACTTTTAGAATCCATTATTCAAATTGTTATGTACTTGATGTCTTGGTGAATTTTCAATGCCAATCCTATGGTCATATCAATATTATATATGCTTGCTGGTAGCTGGATCAGAGATGATGTTTCAATGTTAAAATACGGAGATTTGGGAAAGGATAAAAAATGGATTAAAAATTATTATGTGATATCAACCGACAGTCGTAGGCCCGTGGTCGATGTGGAGTTTCGGCGGTCCCGCAAGTTAAGCTGTATTAGGCGCAGCCAATACTTGGATGGGTGACCGCTTAGCTTTTTATCGACTGACAGGTCAGCGCTGAGCGGGAGGTGGTTTTTTCTGGGGACTGAAGTCGGCTGGAGACGCAATTGGGGGGAAATAGAGGGAAAAAGGAAAAATGCTGGAATGAACCATGGCAATAGACGGTTCTAAATGGTAGGGAGTATCGTGATTAAAGCTAGAAACTGTACGAAAGGAAACCAACCTAACTAACTATTATGTGATATCTGGACGTAGTTTACAGTTTTGGTTACGATAAATTAATTTAGAGAAATTACGTTTATATATGTGCTATAAAGATTTCAAAATGAAGGAAGGATTATTATATTCTCACATTGAAACATTTTTTAAATGTATTTATTTTTTAATGCTCGTTGTGTTTAATATATGCGTTTGTCTATACTGTGTTATCGAAACCCTTTGAACGAATCGAAGACCCAAAATATTCATTTTTTTGGAAAATGTAAGAAAAAATAAGAGTTACGTTATTTTCTACTCAAAGAACAGCAACGTGTAACTTTTTAGCTCAATTTTTTGAAAAAAAAACGTGCAACTAATTTTTGAATAAAAATTAAAATTCTTTTTCAAATAATCGTATTAAAATTACCAGTGAATTCTTTATCTCTCGAGATGTGTTTATCGCACCCTTCCGAGTTTTTCTGATTAATGATCCTCGACACGTACGAAAAAGATGAGAAAAAAATGTGCTCTCCCACTCACGAGTTCGAAATCACGTGTCGGCTGTCCACAAGCTTGTCCCCCTTGTACGCAGCCTTGTCACATTCTCGTAAAGTGCGAGCGTTCCCCGGGCTCGTTTCTTCGAACAGAAAATTATAATACCTATCTTTAGCACACTTACCAGCAAATATCATTACACTACATTTTTTCCCATTTTTTAAATTCTTTTCTCATTACTCTTACAATTTACAAACGACTCTTACCTTTATGTTGTAGCTTAATTCAATGAGCAATTCTACATATTATCACTGCTCATGAATATTTAATATATTGGACACGTTTTCTTAATTAACTTTTATTTTTTATGGTTACGAATTTACGAATTATGTTATACTTTTTTCTTAATATCTTTGTTATTATCATTCAAGTTTCAATTTCTTTTATTATTGAGGAATTTTGGAATTGAAGATATCTTTCAATTTAGTAAAATATTATAAATTTTTGTTGTTGTTTTTATTTTATATTTTATTACATTATATTATAAAAAACAAACAATGTATTTTTGTTTCTCTGATATTTTAATTTTGAGTGTTGTTTACAAGTTTTTTTAATCGAGAAATGATAGATGGATTTTTCACATTCTTTTTCTTCTCGAGTCATCAAAAACATAAACGTTGCTTCTTTTTTATAATTGAGGTTCATTGTTGCCTCTTTTATGTCTTTTTTTCCACGGACAATTACAAACGGATCGGAGAATCATTTTTCAATGGTTAAGAGGCGTGGATTATGGTTTGCAGGCTTAAAATACAGACGCGAAGAATCTCGCATATCGTTGGATCCATTAAAAGTAAAAATTGAGAAGGAAAAAAATTCCACTCGAGTTACGTCTTCATTCCGGAGCCTTAAAACGCGATTCTTGTTAGCCTTGCGTCCTTTCGAAATAATCCTTAAGGATTCGTACAAAGGCCTCGTGACTGCGGGATACGAAAATCCTTTCCACACGAATTTTTTCGTCATCTCTGACTCGATGAAAAATTTCGATTCATTTTCTTTTGTATAAAGAAATAAAGCGTAAAAATTCTGAAATTTTATTAAACTCTTTCATTTATTTTCATATATATTTATTCATATTTT
Source organism: Cremastinae sp. B BG-2022a (assembly GCA_030522605.1). NCBI lineage: Eukaryota > Metazoa > Arthropoda > Insecta > Hymenoptera > Ichneumonidae > Cremastinae sp. B BG-2022a. The sequence continues at coordinate 16,227 of JAPYYX010001483.1, read as the reverse complement.
TATTTATTCGTTAAATTTATGTTTTGATTCTTAATAGTCTCAAAAATAACAAAATTCAAAATAATTTTTTTTTCTTCAGTCTGAAAAGATTCAGTCTGCGCACAGAGACTCTCTGTACGAGAAAAATTCTCAAAACCCGAAAGGCTCAACTCTTTCATGAACCAATAAAAATTCTCGTCCCTCTGTTACCAAAGACGAAAAATCACCGACAAAGCTTCCATTCATGAGTGCATGCTCCAGAATACAGAATATTGTGATGCTCTTTTTATTTTTTTATTCACCATCGAGGACGTTCATGCACAACGTTAAACACCTTATCAAGGGTTGACAAACTCACTAGGCGAGATTAAATTATCGATCGCCCTTCGTAGACGACGAGAACGCAGACAAAAAAGCACCAGCAAAAGCAGATCGATTGTATAGACGAAAAAAGTCCATTTCGAACAATGCTATCAGGTTTCCTCAAATTTTACTGCAAACATCGACGCAGGAAAAAAAATAGTACAAAAAATAAATACGAAATATTTTCAAGGAAAAATCATAACTTGACCTTTTTTTTTACGACCAGCACCTGTGCCTCGGAAAGCAAATAATTTGGCAGGACGAAAAATCCTTCCGGTTGAAATTTGCCGGACCTGTCGTTATCGGGCTCAAAAATCAAGGAGAAAATTCACGAGTCCTTATTTTTGATATTCGAGAGTAGCTCTCGGATTCTGTGTCGTTATCTCTCGGCCATAGAGAAGGAAAATAAAAAGATAAAAAAAAGGTAAAAGTTTATATTTGATAGCGAAAACCGAAGAGATCTTGGATACACTCGAGATAAGCTTAATTACCACCGGCGAACCGCAAAGAGGCTTTACTGCGAATGGAGCATCATTGAAAAATCGTATATACACGTATACATAAAAACGAAACAAAATGGAAGAAAGTCTTTTTGCATCTGGAGAATCTGCGGAAACAACTCCCGCGCTCTTTTCTTCGGATTTCTTGACAAACAGATACCGTCATTGCCTCTCGCTTTATCCATTTATCTCGCTCTTTCTCATTTATTCCAACGTATTCTTTCCTCGACTTTACGACGTCCTTGTTGCTGTGTGTCCTGTGAATTTTACGCTCAATCGCTCGTCATCTTTCCTGTCAATATTTTTGCGGATTTCGATGGGAAAAAAACGTAATTCGATTACGTTTTTTTTTCAAGTTATGGATAAAATATGTAATATTCGAAATGAAATTTCGATATCTTTGATTATATATTCATCCGAAATTTATTAAAATTGTTGAATTGTTTTTCATATTGAACTTTTATTACCGAGTTTTTAAATTAAAAAACGACGTAATTTTTCGAATTTGTTTTTTCGTTATCAAATGAATCCCTAGATACTCGAAGAAAAAAATGTTTATTTCTTTTTCAGATTATTTAAATTTATATTAAATTCTTATCTCAAAACTTTTCAAGAAAAATGATTTTATAATAAATTCTTAATCACCTCTTTTATTATTTTCATGTTTAGGTCAAGTTTAATATTTAAATTAACTCCTATAATTAATACCTAGATAATCCAATTTTTTTATACAACGCATTTTATCTTTTTTTAAATAAAAATTGACCTATAAATTTTTTAATGATTAAAGCCCAAATCTTTGTGCAAATCGGTACTGATTTATTTCGACGCAGTGAAGATAATATTTTTATGAATACAATTTCATAAATTTTCGATTTTCTATACCATGAATTTTTTCAATTTTTTTTTAAACCAAAATCATCCCATGAAATTTCCAATAATAGTTAAGAACCAAAGTTTTTGTGCAAATATCCTCTGTACTGATTTATCACGAAGCACAAAGATATTTTATAAACACAATTTTATAAATTTTCGATTGCCCATACGATGAGTTTGGATAATTACGCCTTTATTGCCATCGTATTTACGTACCTGGGGAACGTAATTAACAGATTTGCACGGGAGAGATTGTGGATGAGATACGTCAAGGTTGAGAAGGTTAAGGACGCGCGTGCTCGTACCGTCCTTGACCCCCGACCCCGAGACCCGGTGAAGGCGGTCGAGCACTCGGGGCGCCCTCTTTCTCTCTCTCCGGTCCAGCTCGGGGATTCCTCACTGAGTAATCGAGCCTCTCTCTTTTCACTTTCGCACCAAAACACACGCGTTCGCCATTTTTTTCTTCATTTATTCATTTTTTTTTTTTTCGTATTCCTCTTCCCTCCGTCCCGAGCGCTCCATCTGCAGATTCGAGAAATCGCCGCGCAATAAAACACTCGATAAGACCTCGCGAAAGATCCTTCGGGATATATTATCGCGAGGGAGAGAGAGACGGAAAAAGAGCACGCGCGAATCCTCTCGCATAATTTCGTACGTCCTCTCGTTTTTTTTTTCTTTTTTTTTTTTATTCTTCCCTATCTCTTTTTGTCCTCTTCCTCATTTCTCGAATCTTCTTACATCGGAGTCTCGTGCCTGCGTTGAATATCATCGTTAATTATACTCGAGAACATATACACGGCGGATCCCCGAGGACTCCCTCTCAATAAGCCCACTTTGTTGCCTCTCGCACGCGAATTCGTCTCGTCGCGTTTCGCTGCATCGGGCACACGCGAATCTCCGTTCCTCCCTCTCTCATTCTTCTTCTTGTTTTCTCTTATATACTTCTTTTCGATCTTCTTTATTTTCTTGGTGATTTTTTTGTTCCGCGCTGATCGTCTCGTGCTCCTCTCTCGTCCACAAAAGATTGGCTGCAATTCGAACTGCTTATGGCCGATGGAATGCCGTTCGCACTTTTGCCAGGAGAGAATCAAAGCTCGCGCGCCTCCCCCTCTGGAATGGGACTTTGATCAGAGAGTGCCGCCCGGTCGCTCATTTTCCCTTACGCGCGAGATATCCCGGCGCCTCGGCTTCTCTCTTTCGCACGCGTCATCCCCGATCGCTTTCTATTTTCAGACTTTATCGTTATTAATTAGAAGAGCGCTCAATGAAAAACGCGCTCTCGGAGGAATATAAGGAATAAACAAGGGAGAAAAAACTCGATGCGAAATTGGAAAGAACTGTAAAAACAAAATGGTGGCCATGAAATTTGAAATAATTCAAATTTTTTATTTTTGTTTTTAAAAGCAGATTTCTCTTCCATTGTTATAGTTTGGAAGAGAGTGCTCAATGAAAAACGCGCTAGGAAAAATCAGGGATAAATAGAGAAGGGAGAAAAAAATCGCTGAAAATCTGGAAATCACTGTAAAAACAAGATGGCGGCCATCAAACTAAAAACAATTGAAATTTTAGGTTTTTTTTTCTACTGAATGCACATTTTAAATTTTATGCGATAAAATAATCCAAAATAGAAAAAATCGTGGTTGAAAAAATGAGGGACAAATGGAAAAAGCCAAAGAAAACCTCTGCAAAATTGACAAACGTGCTCCGAAAAACAAAAAAGGGTGGAAATCAACGTTAGATAGAATTGAAATGTTGCCTCTGCTCTTTCAATTTATTACACGTTTCGATTTAGTCGTCATTAATTGGACGACCTGGTGAAAAACGGGATTTAAAAAAGTGGAGAAAAACATGAAATCCCTCTCGATAAGCAACTCCGAAAACCAAAATGGCGGAAATCCCATTCGAAAGTGAATTGAAAAAATTTTGCTCCCTTGTAACAAAAAATATATACACCAGTATAGATAAAAGGTGAAGAGGTCTTAATTAGGGTATATCAAACCTTTTTTCTCTCGGTTGTCCAATTTGTAAGAATTCTCTCAGACGTTATCCCTCTTGGGGTCCGAAGAATTTTTGTTCTTCGCTGAACGTGATCTCCGTGAGGTATTCCTGAATGAAAAACGAAGCTCTGGAATCACAAGCCCAAAAGTATTTTCTTTTGTCCTCGAACTATCGTTTCCAGCGATAAAAATGTCTTCTACATGAAAAATACAAAAAAATAAAACATGACAAAAATCCTCGAAATCGTATCGAAAAAAAAAGAAATAACGTTCACCACACACAAAGGACGTTCTCGAGATGAGACGAATGGGAAAAATACTTTATAGAGCCTAAAAATTTGACGTTTGATCTCTTTTTAGGATATCACGGCTCTGAGTGATGTCGACGCGCCGAAATCGACGATAAAATTTTGCATCGACCAGAAATTTCGCGAAACTGTGACAATAAATAAACAAATGAAAATGAATAAATCGCGGGGCTTGGCGTCGGTGCCGAATGTCTTTGAAATACACGTTTCGGAGACGTTTTCACGTTTGCATATGCGTTTTTTGTGTGCGTGCGCTTTGCACGTATCTTATTCGGAGGCTCTCGCGAGTGCATCGCGAATCCGGTTTTCTCGTATATATTTGAGATCCCGGGTGCCGTGGCTTTTACTGATGAAGACGGGCCCGGTGGACCACCGACGAACAGAGTTATCAATCCGGGCTACGAGGTTAATCTATCGTTTTTTTCAATTCTTTTTTTTCTCTTTCTTTCCTCTCACAATGTCTTTTTTCTGTCCTCCTCTCGTCAATTCTCTGCCGTCTCTCCTCCATCTCTATGTCGTTCTCCTTCTCTCATGTTTTACACTTTGTCCTCGAGACGTTCCGATCTGCATTTTGGGGAAGAGAATAAAGGATCCCGAATTGCATTCGATCGACGCGAATAGAATTCCTGCCAATTAAACGATCCTCTCCGGTCCCTCTGTGCGTACGAGCGTGCGACTGCGCGACATTTTCTCCTCGTCCCGATCATTCAAATTCGATGGGATTAACGTGACCGCGGAGCTCATCGATCCCGCGTGTGGTCTTGTCGTTTTAAAATAATTAAGATAGACTAATGAGCGAGTCGATAATTCGCAAGCGAGGATTCTAAACGGTTTCGCTCGCAACTTCCTGCCGAAAATTCGAACGAGAGTCTTATCTTTTTTTTCACAATTTCTAATTTTGAGATAAATTGTTTTTTTCTTCTGGTGATGATAAAAAAATCTTTTAATTTGCGAATGGAGCGAAATTCTTGGTTGGAATTTTTAGTTTTATTTTAAGCTTTTACCCTTTCTTTCGTGTTTTTTGAAATGATTTTTGATGGTAAAAAGTCGGTTCTGCTCCTCTCGGAGGTTCCTGACACGCACGGGGGCGTTGGCCAGATTTTTTTTTCGCCGTGGCCTCTCTCTCTCTCTCTCTCTCGTAAGCTTCTCGTCGTGCTCGTACCGAAACAGAAGCCATCCTCTCTCGCGGTGAGCCCCTTTACACGCTGAATGACAAAAGGATGCCGACATCCCCGCTATTTTTTTCCGATGCTTTTAGCCCGAATAGCTCAGCGATTTCACGCAAGACGTGCGTTACCGTCCCGAGCGTGTGAACCTCGCTCGCACGAGACCCACTCCTTTCAACTTCTGAGATTGTTTTCTTTATATATTTGGAGATTTTTTTTCCTACATTAAGAAGCATTTTGGGTAGTGCTTGTCAAAAGAATTTCTTAAATAAACATTTTTGATGCAGAAAATAAATTATTGAGTAAATTTTATTAAAAATTGAAACTAAACGATTGTGATCGAGTTTCGATTGCTGCGGTCAATTCCTTAGGTTTAATTTTTTTATGCTTCTAATGAATATATAAAATTATCTTTTGAATAATTTAATTTTTCTTATCATAATTGAATATCATTTTCTTTATCAATAAATTGAAAAATAAACGTTTTTGGCTTTTGTATGTAAAATTTTATTACAATGTATACACATCTGAAGTAAACAATAAATAAATAAATTTGAATTAATTTCTAAATCAAATGTATCGTTTTACCGATGAATAATTTCCAAAATTGGCAGTTATTTTAATTGCGAAAATTTTTCCAAAAATCATGAATATTTCTCATTAAAAAAAAAAAAATTCTCGGTGATTCCAATTCACTTATAAAAAAAGTCCCACGAACTCCACCGTCTACTTTTCTTCCACAAAAACATTCACACCGCAAAATCGGGATTCGAGGAGAATTAAAAAATAACAAAACCGTGTAAAGTGCGTGGATGGGATCCAAAAGATTTCGTAAAAATGGTCCGATCGGTAGGAGATACCGAGCCAAAGTGCTCGCGAGCGTATCGATCGGCATCGATCGAAGAAGCTGGAATTTGAGGCAGAGCGCGCGATGACGTTGCCGAGACGTTCAGCACACAGGAGAGTGAGAAAAAGAATGCACAATAAGAGGCGAAGTTTGTGTATTTTGTCTTTGAGTCTTCTGCCGACTCTCCATATACGAGAAGCCGGAGCGATGGGCTAATTTCGTAATCGCGGTGCGGCCTGACTTATTAACTCTCAAGGGGGATAATTATGATTGGTCATCGGCTAATTAACGTGTCCCTAAGCGAGAGGTGTAGCGCCCAGGGAGTATGAGAGAAAATATAAATTTTCGATTTTTTTCTTTTTTTTTGCGTAAGTCGAACATATATAGTTCGATCGTCGAAGGCTATCTCAAAAATCTTTTTCGATCCTCGTACTCTTTTCCTTCTCTCCTTCTTTTCCTTGTCCGCCCTCTCCCGATGAATCGACCGGAGAATTCCTCAAGACTTCTCTTGTCTCCTTTTTATCTCGTGCTTCTTTTCTCCTCTCTCTTTCTCGTCTTTTGGTTCTTTGGCTTTATCTCCGTGTCTCGAAGAACAAGAGCACACGGCCGAGCGTCCTTCGACTCCTGTCACTCGGATCTCTCACTATATCAACTTAATTATTCTCCGACTCTCCCCAACTCAATAAACAGCAATCAATGCGAATGAGTGACACGTACGAGTCCTGTCAACTTTCCTGCCGCCTCCTTCTGATCGTCTCTTCTTCTGTTGATCAATTATTTACAAAAACAATTTGCAAAAACTTAACTTTTTAATTAAGATCGGATTTATTATTGAAACGTATAACGAGAAAATAATAAAATTTCACTAATCGCGTGATATTAATTTAATAAAATCGAATATTTAATTGTTAATGTAAGATCAACTTCAAGAAAATGATATGAGGAAATAATATCACGATAGAAAATAAAGTGGACCGAGAAAAAAAATTAATAAAGTGACATGTAAACACACGTCTTGAGAGTTTGCTTTTTTGCTGTCTTATTTTCTTGCTAAATAATTATTACATCTGCAACAAAAAATTCTCAATTAATTTTCTTCACAATTATAATAATTATTATAAAAAAGTGAATAAAAATTAATTTTTATTGAAATAAAATACTTTCTAACCAAATAAAAATGTGTTCATAAATCACGAGAGAAAAAGAAATGAACGAAAAAATAAAAAAGTGATATGCATCTTGTCAACTTCTTGCCTCCCTACTTTGGAATATTTTTTAAAAATTAATCAGTTTGGGATGATTTTTATAATACATTTATTTTTTATTTTGCTGTTCACGACTATTTAAAAAAATTTTTAAATAATTTTTCTAATTCGTCATTAAAATAAATATTTTTGTCAGAGTGAAATGTATTCCAACAAAATGAAAATACGTATAGAAATCACGAGGGAAGAGGAAAGGAAAGAGGAAATAAATGAGTGAGATAACGGTCTAAGAAAAATAAAAGAGAAATAAAAAAAGATACTAGAGAGAAAGAGAAAGAGCCGGCCTCGAAGTCGCGCGAACGGCAGGTGGAACTTGCTCGAAATTTCCTCGCATTTCTGGTGGGTCCATCACCGTACGTTCGCTATATATTCGCATAAACGCGTATATAAATACATTTTTGTAAATTTTTCATGAACTCCAAAATTTATTTTGCCAAGATATATAAACTCCAATGACAAAATAAATTTGAAAAATGTGAGATGATGACGAAATATTTCCTTTTTCCTTTTCGTTATTTTTTTTCTTTTATTAAGTTTTTTTTGAATTAATTAATTTTTTTAATACAAAAATAACAATAGAAACAACAAATAGAGGAGTATTTTTTTTTCATCCTCAAAGCCCGATTGCAATATTTATAAACACGTAAATAAGTAATTTTTGGAAATTTTTCATGAACGAAGTAATGAAATGGAATGAAGGATGATTGAAAAAAAATTTTTTTTTCAATCCATACACAGCTGACAATTTTTTTCTTTTATTTTTCATTTCTTTTTTTTCTTCTTTGTTCATCCTCATCGCGACTTTGTAGCATTCGGAGAGTCCAGAAGCGTGTGGTGAACGTTCGCTCGCATTTTTTTACTCGTCTGTCACTCCCAAAAGACGTTCACTTTTCCAGACGAGAGAAAAAGTGAGATCGATTTCGCATGCGGACATTTTGTTTCAACTTTTTTCGAGTCGATATAAAAAACCTCGAATTCGGTCTCGGTTAAATTCGAGGCATTTTTATCCAAACTCTGTATACAGATATCACAGACTCGAGCAACGTGTCATACTTATCGAAATTTAATTGACATTTCGCTTTTCTTGAATATTTCGGAGAAAGAAATATCCGGAGCGCCATTTGGAGAACGAAAGGGCGAGGATTCTTGTAATTTATTCCTCAAGCCATGTGCCCTCGGAGATATAATTTTTCCGGGTTATATATTAGCCTTCAGCTTTTAATCTAAATTGTATCATTTTTTGAGTGACGAAGTCAGAGACAGGAAGAAAAGTGGAAGATCGGACGAGAACGTGGCCGACGAAGGAGAAAAATGAAGATGATTTAAGAGGACGATTTTCGAGTCAGAATTATTAAATACGACGAAAAACGTTTTTTTTTTGTCATTTTTAATCTTTTTTCCCATTTCGTGTGTATCAAAGGTAGGGCCCATCGTTTTTCGATACATCATTCGCGAGGACACCTCCTCGCGAGGAGGAAGACGAGGAGATGCGGGCCTCCGAGGCTACCAATTACGAGATCGCAGCTGCCCGCTCGCGAAACTCGCGCGACACACACAGAATGTCCTCTCCCCTCCAATTTTTTATCCTTTTCCCTCTCCGCGTGTGCCGGCGATCATCACAGGATGAGAACGAATCTTGCGCATACTTAGTATCGAATATATATACGGACAAACACATTTATGCATAAATATGCGAAAATAAGATCCACCGTCGACAACAGATCGGGCAATTATTAAGAAATTCGCTAATCCCTCATTTAGCTCTTTTTTTTCATCCGTTTCCAATTCCGACTTTCTCTCTCTCTTTTTCTACGTTTTTCTCTTTCCGTCGTTTCACTTTCGTTTATATTAATATTAAAATGGAAATGTCTTGAAAATTATTCAAATAAAGAAATGATTTAATTTGGAAATTTTTTTTCTAATTATAAGAATGTAAAAATAATTGATAATTTCATTTTTTTATATTCTCTCGCTCATTTTTTTTATTTTTTTATTTTTGTATTACAAAATATGGAATTGTTGAATACCGAAATAAATTTGATTTAGATTTCGGTATGGAAAATAAAAAAGTTGGTAAATTTATTTAAACATTTTTTTTTTCGAGAATATTAATTTATGCACAGTGACGCAATGTATTGCACGACCGAGAGGGAAAAAGGGGAACGGGATGAAAAATTTAAAAAAAGGTTTACGTATATGACGGGTGTTGGCCGAAACTCGCCAGAGACAGGTGTGTGTTTCGGTCCTCGCAAGGGAAATATCGATACTTTTTTACTCTCAATTCGTTCCTGCCATTAATGAAACTATCGCCGTCTTTGTTTATCGGGCGCGTGCTGCATTCAACAACATTTTGTTATTTATTAAGAGATCATTTTTGCTGAAGAAAAATCTTGATAAGGACAAATTTTTGTTTGACTTTCGTTTCTATAATTCTTTTTTCTTCAGAACTTTAATTTTCGTGCATTTCAATAAATTATTTTTTTAATTCTTCGTTGGAGAATTTTTATAATTTTTATCAAAATATGAAATTGGGTTGGAGAATCAAAAAAAGTGAAAAATATAGAATAAAATGTCAGATTAATCGTGAATACAAAAAATGACAACTTGTATGTGTAACAGGTGACAAGTCTGGTGGTCCATTCGCCATTGGAACGTAAATACCAAAGCCTTCGAATTTTACTCATATTTTACTTTGACTTTTTTTCGTTCCCTTGCACGTTTTATATTATATCAAGTACATTTTTATCAACATCACTCAATGAACGAAATTAAAGCGAAAATTAAAAAGTAATATAAGAGCAAGAAGCATCTCAGGATATTGTTACGTTTCATTATCATTTTTTATTCCTTTCAATTTAGATAAGATTCGACAAAAGTGGAGAGGAATGAAATTCGAGAGAGAAAAATAACGAAAATACGAGAAGTCGGGTTTCATGGATATTGGACCAGTTAAACGAACTGTATATGGGATAACTTTATCGAGGAAAAAAGAAATTCAAGTGCAATGACATGCAATATATGAATGTTATGTTTGTAGTACATTGACGACTCACAACCTTTTACTCGTAAAAATGTATTACACATTGTATGCTGAAAATATAAAAAAAATGTTGAGTGCATATAAAAATGTTGCCCAAATGAGGATCGAGTACATTTATGGAGAAAAAATTAACACTTGAATTGTAGTTACATTTGTGTGTATATTACTTTTTGTGTAGCACTTTAATTAACGATTGCGTTTAAGATCATTTTGAGGATGACTCGTTCGTTGATGTCGAATAAGGGATTGCAGAATAAAATACAAATTCGAAAATAAAACATTTCAAAAAATGAAGCAGTTCGAATGAAGGTTTTTCTCATTGCCTCATAAGAGACTCAACAAGTTATTTTTTAATGTGGCTTTGATTTGCTTTTTATTTTCATTTTAAACTCAATTATCACAAGAATTTTTTTTTGCAATTTTTAAATGGTTTTCTAAATTAGATTTAAAAAATTGTATTATTTTTAAATCTTCGATTGCGTCCCTTGCATTAATTAAATCCTTTCAAATATAGTACAAGCATTGATGGAAAGAAAACGTAAACAATTTTCTTAAATTTCATGTGAATTGTCATTTTAGAATCAAACTATTGTCAACTTTAAAATTTTTTTGTTGGTAAAAATATTCGGAATAAACTAAATGTATTTATACATAAAAATGTATTAAAAACGAAGATGGGGATGGGGAAGAAGGAACTTGGTACTTTGGTGTGACGTTGGGACCGAGGTGGAGAGAAGGCGCGCGTGGCGCACACACGAGTACTTGCGCGCGACGCGAGGCAGCTGCAGCTGCCGTTCTCTCAACGCGCGTTGCCACACGTAACTCATACATTTTCGAAAAATTCATCAACAGGGATCGTTTATTTAGTATTCAAAAATGCAAAAGAAAGAAAAGAAAGGAGAAGTAAGAATTGCGTGTTTCGTATACTCGAATTTAATCGGGTCCTTATCAATGTGTACGGGCCGAGTTCGAGTAAGTCGCGATGTCCCGTGACTCGTACCTGCACTCATTAACCCGAAAACGCGAAACACTTTCCCGACAAATTTCCATTCGAGCCCTCATTGCATTTTAATACGTAGTACATTGTGAAAGAGCCGATCTTAAATTAATTACATCCTGTACGTAATTATTCTGGCGTTTGAACTTCCCAATTGCGTAATTTTGGCGCCAAAATCGAAAGAATTTGAAATTTAGATTTACGAAAATGAAACTGGAATTTAATTTTCGCATTATTATTTAAGATAATATATTAATTACGCATTAATTGTCAAATTCACAACTTTATAAATTCGAAAAATGAAGATGGAATTAGAAAATAAAATAAAAAATGAAATTTATTAAAATTAAAAAAGTACGGATAATTGGACTTACATAAATAAATGACGAATCCCATGCACTAAAAAATACATCAAACATTTTGCTGATCACTCGAATTATGAGTACAAATTGATCAATGTCCTAATTTTTCTCACTTATCACGTGTGTAAAATAAATATACAAATAAATAATCGTGAAAATATTTAGAAATAATTGAGCTTTTTAGAATCTATTAATATTATAATTTACTTCATCTAAAATAATTCTCATCAATTCCATCAAAAAGAAAAGAAAGAGTGAGGAGTGTCGACGTTTTGAGTGTACGTGTGCACGAGTGGGTTTATCCCCCGTGGCTTCCTGTTCTGAATTTCAAGAGAATGCATGTAAAGGGATAAGCCAAGAAGCACGTTGATTCGACGGTTAGCGTGTGGTATTTCATTGGATCGGCGACACTCGACGTAAAAGAAAGAGAGAGAGAGAGAGAGAGTAAAATATAGAGATATATGTATACGACGTCGTGAATCAACGCCATTCGCGTACCCACACGTTTTTTGGCTACATCTTCCAACTTCCACGACCATAATTCACTCTCATGGTTTTCTCTTGGCACACACGCAACTTTTGCTACGTACACAGTTATATCGGGCGTGCGAAATCGAATCCACTTTCATTTATTAATTTCTCTTGATTGCCCTCGTTATTGCGATTGTGACAAGTGACAAAATGTCATTAAAATTTTTTAAAAAAATTACGAATATCTCAAAAATGAGAAACATTTTTTACATGAAATTGAACTTTTCATTCAGTTAGAGTTTCGGAGAACTCATGAAAAGGGAAAAATTATAAAAAAATTTTTTTAAAAATATTTCTATGTCACGTCAAAATTTTTTTCTCTAAAAGTGTTTTCGATTCAAAAATGGAAATAAAAATTCTTGAAAGGGTCAACAAACTTTGCGATTATCGGGACAAAAAATATTCCGTGTAAATTCGAGATTCGTTCGTGATTTATGGCGAGGAGAAAACGGAATTCCCAAGATCGCTACTGTGGACCTCGTGGATTTGGTACGAGGACGATAATTCGAGGAGCACGTTCCGCACGGAATAGCGATGTCCAGTTGATGCTCCGAAAAAAATAAAAATACAACAAAAATATAAAAGCAAAATATATTAATTTGATTTGATTTTGCGATGGGCCGGCGAGTCCGCGCAATCGAATCACTGAGACGAAAGTAAAATATAATAAACAAAGGAAACAATAAATACGAAAAATGAGAAAAAAAAAACAAAAAAGTAAGTCGGTTCTCTTCTGTCTCTGAGACCAGGTAAACCTTCTTTTTTTCTTAAGCAATTGTTCACCGTTGACACGAAAGAACGATCGTTCGTCAACTCACATAATAAAAGCTCGAGAGAGTTTCACGGGCTTTGCGGGATTACCGGCGGTAAAAAAGTTGACAGCGCTAACTCTCGAGCTAACAATACAGCTCCTGTGTATTTTCGTACACAAATTATATGTGCATGGAAATTATATAGGAAGCGGTAATCACGCAATTCTGTGACTAGAGTGAAAGAGGATTAATGCTCGAGTTGAAAATCATAATGGCACACTGACGAGTGAATGAATGAGGATCAAAAAATTCGCGATTCGTGGGTGCACGCGAATTATTATTTTTTTAATTTATACTCGAATTGAAGTTGAAGAGGAAAATGCTCGCACAAAAGATATTTATGAACTTGAAAAAAATACCCAAGCATTCTGAAGGATTATTTGCAATTCTGAAATAATCGTTTTGAAAACATTCAACCAATATTTTTGGTACTTTCTTACCATTGATTTTTAAAAATATGTCAACTTAAAAAAAAATATGATAATTTTCAAAAAAGCTGAAAAAAGGGTACAGGATCGAGGTAAGAATGAAAATGAACCGAAATGCTAGAAGTAGATAGTTTTGAACGGGTGAGAAAAAAAGAAGAAAAATCGTGTCTAGTTGAAAAGTCGAGGGAAGTGTTGCTCGCGTGACAAGAAAAGTGGGGATCTTTGGCGCGTGGCTCAAGAAGGCTCTTTTTCCTTCTCCTCGTCTCTCTGTCTTTCCTCACGAGATGGTTCACGTTCACTTCGGGGCACGTTCGCCGCGGCAGCATGACTTACAAACGAACGGACCCTTGGGAACGCTGAGAGCGAAAGAGAGGGAGAGAGAGAGAAAGCTGAATAGAAATAAGATTGGAGTGACGAGAAGAGAAAAAACGTCTCGTCGTCGCGCCACTGCTCGAGCAAGAGCAGATGTATCTCTGTGTACATACGTATACATAAGGAATAATCATACGTATATGTATATAGAGTGTCTCGAAGCCCGATGTTAAAACGAAGATAATTAGATTCACGATAAAATTACAAGACGAAAAGTCTTTGGGCACTTCTCTCTACGATGCACCAGTAACGAGTTATCGAGCGTCAAACGCGAACCGATCGCGTGCGCGCGCATCACGTGACCGTGCGCTTACCGCCACGCGGCGTTCCCTGATTCGTTAGAACTCGATTCCTCTATATCTTCGCGGGAATTGCTCCGATCGAAAAACGCCCAAAGACTTTTCGACTTGAAATTTTCTCCTGAATTCGTTTTTACGTTACTGACGTTGATTCCGGGACACCTTGTATATCTCCAAGACGAGTCTCTGGAGATCGCTCGCGCGCGAGCGTCGGCAAGCGCGCGCCATGCGCAAAAGTAAAGAAAGAGTGAGAGAGGCAGTGCAAGGACCAAAAGATCGAAGGAGTTTGAGGAAGAGAGAGTGAGAAGGGAGCGTGAGAGCCGAGCACCTGCCGACTCCTGCCACCAAGCAGAAGCAGATACCATTCTATACGTATATTTTTTGTACATATGTATTTAAATATGTTTTAACGTACAGATATAGACGGTCGTTGTGTACGTAAACTCATGGCGTTGATGATGGTCGGATGGGCCAAAGGGGCGCCCCTATACCCACATCGGCCCGAGAGTGACCATCGAAGACGAAAAATCATCCTACCAACACTCGACACCATCCAGACACACCGAGACTAAATAATCTTCCTCTTTATCTCTTACTTCCCTTTTTTTTCTCCTCGTCTCTTCGTCCTGCCCAAAAATGCACGTACATTTTCAATTTAATTTTATTCACGAAAGGCTCATTATTTTTTTTTAAATTTTATATTTTATTCGTAATTGTTATCAGTTATGGGATTTTATAATTAATAATAATTTATATTGTCCATTATTATTTAATATTAATTTTATTTGGTGAGTTATATTTTTCTGCATGATCTATTTATTATTGATGACCATGCATGAAAAATATTTTTACATCGTTTTTTCTGATGTAAAAATCAGAATAATCATTTTGTGACAAGTGTCAAAAAATGTCAGGATCTTGTTTCGAAAATGGGGAAATTTATCAAATTGCTAGTCTTGTGATGAATGATTTGACGAAGGTGTTACCAAATGGTGGATGATTATTTTCAATGTCACAGCGATCGAGAGTAAAAGCACTGCAGGAAATTCTCGGAGCAAACGGCGCGTGGACGTCTCGTTATGTCCTCGCGGCGTTTCTCTCCTCGCGGCGTTTCTTTCCTCGCCGAAGGAGCACGCAAGCTACGAAGAAAAAGATCCAAGATGAATCCTTGAAACGTGCAGCTTTGCACTTAGCACGTACAGAGCGAATCATCCGCGATCTCAGACACGAGAGCAGACTCCGGCTAGACGGAGCACTAGACCGGTCTCGCGAATGTACAAGAAAAAAACGTTTTACTATATATATCTTACGCTCTCTTTTCTACTTCCTCTTTTTCTTCTACGTGCGCTATCTTGTCGCATTACAAATCATAAGAATGCGTTTTATCTCGTTTTTACTTCTGTAGATTTATAATTTCTTTTTGCTTTTATTGATTTTTTTTTTATTTTTGTATTTTTTATTTTAGTTTTTTCTTTTTTACTATTCTCGTCCTTTCGTATTTCTTCGCCCGACTGGCTTGGTTTGATTTGAACTTCGAGAGATATTTATTCACTTTTGACGTGATGCGGGTCCATCGTGCGTTGTCACGTGCCTTTTCTCATCCGATCCTGAAGCGCATATTGCCCATTGGCCTAGCAACCTGCTTCTTCCAGACGTGTATATTTTTATCCTTGCATTTTTCCTTCTTATTCTTTATATTCTCGCTTTATACTTGGATCATTTTCGTAACGACGAGTCCCGTATTCGCGCAGGTTGCAATTAGAGTCCGTGTTTACAAGCGACGGCCATATTTCACGCGAGATTCTGACGTTTTTCCTCTTTCGTATGTGTGCTTTCGAAAAATCTCGAATCCGCAACTTGCATTGAACCTTTTTTGCATTCGTTTTTCAAGACGAATACGCAGACGTCGAGGCGCGTGATCTTGAAATACCTTAGTAAAAAATGAATGTAAGAAATTTCGAAACTGTACAAAATGATGAGAAATCATTGTATAAATTGAATCTACAAAAAAACAGCATATATGCTGTAAAAAAATGAGGCAAGTACATTTACGGGATTATACTCCAAGCTGTAGTAGAAAATATG
>JAPYYX010001482.1:0-25079 GCA_030522605.1 Cremastinae sp. B BG-2022a | reverse complement strand
CGGTCCACCTCTCATCCAGGGTTTTTTTCGACGTCTCATCCGAGTTAACGATAATTTGATAAAATTAACTTCAACTTCTTGAACGACGTGTTGCGCCTGATTTTCAAACCTTAAGAAATTGCTACAATTTTGGCAAAATGTTGCTCAATCTATTTTAATATTGTGTGCGAGATTAGACAATTACTATTTACTAAATAGTCGAAAAAATATTCTGAATGAATATTCACTGATGTGAATGTAAAACTGGCTCTCATGGAAAATCGTTGTATTTAGATTTAGCTCTAAAAACAA
Source organism: Cremastinae sp. B BG-2022a (assembly GCA_030522605.1). Classification (NCBI taxonomy): domain Eukaryota; kingdom Metazoa; phylum Arthropoda; class Insecta; order Hymenoptera; family Ichneumonidae; species Cremastinae sp. B BG-2022a. Next base: position 24,788 of record JAPYYX010001482.1, on the reverse strand, counting down.
GGTCTCAGGTATCAAGATTTTTTCGCACATTTTGCGTATGTGTATGATAATACAATTCTTGCTTTATCTTCGGAAAACGATTTTTTGTTTTATTTTTTCAATAAAGATATTAATAAAGATTAATTTCAGAAAGTTCTGAAGCGATCTATATTTCAATTTGACACATTGTTTACCAGAAATTATTTTAAAACTTGAGCAATTAATTTTCTACAAAGATTTTCATTTAATAATTTGTAGACTGAATTTCAAAAAAAAAAAATTAAATAAACAGCAGATAATGTAAGAAAAATTATAAAAAAATACATTATAATGCAAAAGAGACAAAAAGTAAATATAAATTTGTAACTCAAGGTGCAATATTATTGTAATGTTCCAGATAAAAGTACCGTTGAAAGTGACATTTTCGGCGCGACCAAAAGACGTCTCAGTGAGCATATCGAAGAAACATCTGACGTGCGGGGTGAAGGGTCAACCTCCGATAATAGACGGTGAATTCCCTCACGAGGTTAAGCTGGACGAGTCAACGTGGGTAATAGAGGACGGCAAACTACTCCTCATTAATTTGGAAAAGGTAAAAATGCAGTGAATAACTCTTGAGTTTGCATTCCTCACCGATAATAAATTTCATCTCATCTGGCAAATTTATTTTTAAAACGTAAATACCACTTTGGTTTTTATTTTCTTCTTGAAAAAGAAAGAGAAATTCATATATTACAAACAGATAAATAAATAAAAAAATAATTAAATGAGTTTAAATTTTAAATAGTTAGAAATCCAGAGACATAGAAACGAAGCTTGCTCTTCGTAAATCTCGTACCGGTTTTTCGTATAATCGATGACGTATTCGCATTCGTAGAATGCACTTTTTCAGCGAGTCGTCTCCGGAATGGAATTTCCGATGGACAATCACGTTTTTTTTTCTTATTTCAGGTAAACAAAATGCAGTGGTGGCCACACGTCGTCACCAGCGATCCTGAGATTAACACGAAAAAGGTCAATCCAGAGCCGAGCAAGCTCTCCGATCTCGACGGCGAGACTCGAGGCCTTGTCGAGAAAATGATGTACGACCAACGTCAAAAGGAACTCGGCCTACCTACATCAGACGAGCAGAAAAAACAAGACGTCATAAAAAAGTACGATGCATCCTTTTTTCTTACTCTCGAAATCGCTTTTATGGTTTTTCTTTACATTAATGTTTATAGTTTTGCCAAACAGATTATTTATTAATCGGACACAATAAGATCCAAGAACTGATAAATTTTATTATTTTTTCCCTGTGAACATATTTTTAGATTTTTGATTTTTTCGTACTTTTAAAATTGGTTTCATAATAACATCATTTTCACTTCCTTCTTTATGATGTAGGTACGATCAGTTTTTCTAATTTAAATAAAGCCTAAAAAGTGTACAGTTTTTATCAATATTTTTATTATTAATAATTATTGCTTATAATTATTAATAATGTACCGCATTCGTAATGAAAGGTCGATTTATTTAATATTGGAAGGAATAAAACCAAATAATAGAGTTTTTGGTGACTAAATATTAGAGATTAAGAGAATTTCTACGACGATGATGATCACAAAACTTTTTTACACATCTGAATCAAAACACATTTCAATCAAATATTGAAATAAATTTGGTATGATAGATAATTCGTTAGTCATTTATCATCAAAAAATGATGATTGAAAAAATCCGGAATAATGTGAAATCAATTTCAATGTAAAATTCGATTAGATATCGAATTCAAGGGTCCACAGGTATTGAAATTTTCGATAGAAAATAATTTGTAAAAATATTTGAATATGAGTTTGGTTCATAATAGGTGTTTATTCACTGAAGGCAATTTTTAAACGAATTTTTTTCCATCGAATCCTTTCGTTCTTCTCAAATTTATTCCACTTCATACAATTTTTTTTCCACTTTGGGATCATCGTGGACGGAAGCGAATCTCCAATTCAGAGAATCCGGTTTGAACGTCATCAATCTTTTTATGCCGATTTTAATCTCAGCTCATAATTATGTCTCGTATTCAATATTTACGTCGCATAATTGCATTATTGATAAGGACTGTGAGCAAGTTCAAATTTTCGTTAAGAGAGAACAAAACGGATTTTCTAACGTACATATCTGATTTCTGATCCAATCAAGGTCGACCAGTTCCGCTATTACGGTACCTGCGGCAGACCCCTGATAAGCCTCCACCTTTATTATATTATCTCTGACCTTGATTGAATTTCAGAATATTAATTTTTTTATTATTCTTCAAGAGTGAAAAATAATAGTCAAGGATCTAGTAAATTTTTTTCGAATAAAATTCTGACGGTGCGTAGTCATTCGAGGCGTCGATCTGGTTTAGAAAAATAATTTAGTGACCTGCTCACTCGCAATAAATTAGTTTTAATATCGGCGAATTCCCAGAGCAGGCTGAATTGGCTGATCGTCTACGGTCATATAGGTCCCATTTCGTTTCATTGTTTTTTCTTCTTCTCTCAGAAATAGAATGAAATAAGAAAGGAATATTTATTGTTGCAAATTTACGACTAAACTATTGTTGTCTTCTTGAAAATAATTTCGTTATTCTTACAGATTCATGGAGCAGCATCCCGAAATGGATTTTTCGAAATGCAAATTCAATTGATCGCCTCCCGGTGGATTTTGAACGAGAAAAGTCTGCCAGAACGATAAAAATACCAGAACTGCGGTGGAAGATGCAACACGTCGGCACAGAAATTTAGTCATCGGCATTGCTCTTTTGTATACAGACACCGTAAAATGAATTCCATTTATATCGATGAAAACTCGAAAAAAGTCGCCTTTATATGCCTTCGTTTCACGGGTTTCACGCGCACATGAACTCAAAGTATCCGAGCACAGACGAATCACCGCGTGCTATTTGCCATTTTTATCAATGACTATAAATAACTGTTTTGTTTTCTACCAATGAAATAAAATGCAAACTCGAACGAAATTTACAAAAAAAGAATATTTTTTGTTCCTCCAAGATATCATTTTACTCGTTAGTCAACTAAAATTATACTTATATGAATGAATGCAATCAAATTGATTGCTCGTCAGTACAATAAAGAGAAAAATATAGTGGGAAACAGACGATGTTACATATTTGACGCAATAATAAAATTGTTAACGGAATCAAGCCGTAGGCAAGGAACAATAAACGTTCTTAAAATGCACTTTCGTACATATATTATGACGACTAAGCCGAATACGAAAAAAGTTCCAACTATCTATTGTCATAATATTTCATCTGATTCTAATATGACTTTCATTATCCAGTCGACGTAATTTGGAATCTTCGCGTAAATCCCGTATTTTCCACGCTTTCCGCAACCCTCTCCGAAGCTCGTAACACCAAAAATAGTCCACGGGTTGTCGGATTTTTTCATGTTTCTGCATAAAAGCGGTCCACCGCTGTCGCCCGCACAAGAGTCCATTCTTCCACGTCTATATCCAGCGCAGAACATATTTTTTGTAATCTTGTAGTCCATGTAGACACTTCTGCATCGCTCTTCCGATACGATAGGTATCTGTAAACCGACAAGTTGCCAACTCTTAATTTCATTTACTAAGATTTCGAGATTATGAAACATTGTACAGCAAGTAATTATTTGTTAGCACATTTAAGGTGGTGTTTAACCCATACGAGTGCGAGAGGGACAGATGCAAAATGGATTTGCTATTTTCTCAGAGATTTTTGATATTTTAGAAAAAAGAAGAGAATCACATTATTCTTTGATGGAAAGAGAACAACCTGATTCTTTTTTTTCTTCGAAGATTGTTTATTTTCAGAGAAAATAGCAAAGTTCGATTTCGCTCGATATAGAACACTTGATCATCACCTTAAGCGATTGAAAGCAATCGATCACAACTTGCCTTTGCCTCGTGAAGAACGTCAGTCCCATAGTCATCGGTGCTCTGAGATTTTCCCCATCCGATAATCATGCAGAGTTGATCCGTAGGCAAAGGCTGTTTTGCGATAGGGAGGCAGGCAATTCCCCGGGACATCGCAGGTGAAAGAGTCACTGGCAGTCTCAATAGAGCTACGTCATTGTCCACGATGTCGGGGTCGTACTCCGGGTGGATGGTAATCATGTCAACCTAAAAAAATCAAAATCGTCGTTTAACTGGATAATCAAATATGTAAAATGAATGCAAGGCGTTGCACTGTTATGTGTCAAAAAAAGCAAACATTGTAATGAAAATTATCGGTTGAATAAGACACTTAGATATTTTTATTGCCTACTCGATAATGATGTATGAGTTCATTGAGTTGAAATCGACTTCGTGATTTTTCGTTTCAAACACTTTGTTAAATCTCGAATAAGTGACATTGCGATCTTGAGCACCCTGTACAGTCTCTTCGTCTCGTTTATTTTAGAAGATATTTTAATGTACCCTGAACTGAAGCTCCGTGCCTTCCTTCGCTGTCAAGTCGTACTCGCCTATGCGAACGTAAAGTCGTTTTCTAACGCAGTGCGCTGCAGTCAGAACCCAACGCCAGGATACAAGTGTACCACCGCAAAATGCTTCCTTTTAACATAATATTTATTAGATAATTGATGTAATTTGATTATTTGTAAGTTGTTTGATTTGTTATCGCGCGTTTTGTACGAACCCGATATCCGTTCAAGACAGCAACTTGCCACGGCCAGCTACCTGGTTTCGCCGGCTGTCCGCCGACTATTTTCGTCAAGTACGATAATCTCGAGTCTTTTCCATTTAACGCTAATCCGCAGTTCCAGGCAATTCCCTCGTTCTGCGATGTACTCGTTCCCGGGATCGTGTAGGGTTTCAACTCGAGCTCGTCCCATTCCGGCTCTGTTCACATTAACGAGAAACCAATATAAAAAATTCTCTCACGAACCGACATTTGTCTCAACCGTGGCGATGCCTCGTATTACCGGCAATTACGTTTTCGTGACTACCACGAATCTTTCGACGAATCCACTTCTGGCAGAAACTACCTTCCACGTAACAGTATGCCTTTTCCCTTATCACGTCTTGATCGCACATTCCTGGCCAACTGCACCATCTGCACGAACAAAAAAAAGCAATTTTTTCAAAGAATTTACTGGCAACTTAAATAAAATGATACATGGCAAGTTTTTTTATTATACTACAGAATGTATAATAAACTTTTATTCCAAGTATGAAAGAAATTTAAATCAAAATGTAGGACTCTAAATGTTATGAAATTTGACATTGTCATGGAACTCAGTCTCATTTAGTATTTAATTGATTCTTGATTTTTCATTCATAAGTGTTGCTTCTATTAATGAATCAAAAACATACGATCGTTGTAATAGTATTGTATAATAATTTTCAATATGTCTTGTACGTAGAATAATGAAAAAAATTCAAACTTTTATTTTCAATTTTTAATTTCATATCAAATTTCAATCTACAATTGCACTCTTTCAATATATTTAATAATTCTCATTTTACACTCAATCCATACATTTTTTAACAAATGTACTCAATTTGTTTTTTGATATTGTACTCAATACACTAAAAAAAAATTTTACATGATTAAAGAAAATGTTGGTTCTTTTTCGATGCAATTGATAGGAAAAATTCACACTTTAAGACACTCAATTTTCGATAATGTTTAAAAAAATAAAAAATAATGTTAAAAAAAAATTACCGATATCTTTCTGTCGTGCAAGCTTTCGAGCAAGGCGACCATTTGCTCCACTTGCCATAATGTCTCGATGGATGTTTCTTGGATCCTTTTTTTCTTCTCCTCTCGGTACCCCGGGATTCTGATTGATGCAAAATCTGTCGATGGCAGCAGGAACCCAACAAATTTAACAAAAAAAAGTGTTCCTACCGCTAAACATTTCTTTATTCCGTGTCCATTGACAACAAACCTTCTATTTTATTTCGACAACGTGTACTCCGTACCTGAACGATGCGAAAGTCATTTTTCTTCACGGAATGGCCTCGTTTCCTCCCCAAGTTACATCGTCTTTGCCGTCTTGTCTTTCTTTTGTCATCGCAGCTTCGTTCCGCCTACGCACATTTAATAAATCGCGTTAACGATCTATTTTATTTATATTTTACATTCATGTAGATTTTATATACAACGACTGTCTCTCACGTTAAGCGATGTTGAAGCAACCGATAATGGGATGGGTGATCGTTTAACTTGCTTTTAACATTCTTCGCAATTTTTCACACAATGCTTTGTACCACACCATCATTTTTTTATGGTTGTTCGAAAAGTGCGTTTGAGACAACTTTCAATTGTATATTTTTCCATAAACCATAAATCATTGTTGTTTATTTTTCATTAAATCTCAAGACAATGTGGACAAATTGTTGATGGTGAAATTGAAGTGCACAAAACAGTTAATGGACTGATGTCTTCATTAGTCTGACACTTGGAATTTTTCGATTTATAGTTGAAGGGAATAACAATAAAACATTTCAACTCGTCTTTAGTAACGTGAGGGAATAGTCTATTTTGTCATATTAATGAAAATAGTAATGTATATAAAATAGTAAATAAAATTAAACATTTTTTAAGGAAGCACTGGAGATAACTCAAAACGGTGATTAACATCTGAAAATTTGATCAGTCACTGATAATAGAATTTTAATGCCTCTGTGCAAATTTCAACTCAATTCATTTCGTTTGAAAGTTATAATAAATTGAATATTACACGTGTTCTTATGCAGATTCATCAAAAACGAAATTATAAGTTATAAATATCGAAAAAGCGATAGTAGTTACTTGGAAATGTTTTCTCAAGATGTTTAAATATCAAAGAATTTTTTTGCCACATTTCATCAACATGTACTAAACAGTTTTCAAGAAATTATCCACTTATGATAACAAAACAAATTTTCCTCTCTAACAGTACGTAAAAATTAATTAAAACGATGAGGTTTTGTTGATAATTTTTTTCTACTGTTAGTACACATAAAAAATGTCACAAACCGAGTTTAAAAAATTCTATTTAAAATTTTTGTTTTTTAATTGTTCAAACAATGAATAATATAAAAATTGTTAATGAAACATCAGAAACTTATCGAGTATCATTCTAAATATCAGAATAAAAAATTTCAACTTTCTAACAGAAAAACAAAAACTACATTTTAACAATTCAGTATGGAAAAGCCACTTTTGTCAGGAATTGTACCTCCCGTTCTTCCTCAAACAAAAATACACTGAAAAATGCTTATTTCAAGCAATCAATGAAAAAAATATTGAATATAAATTATAAATGAAATATTTTGTTAACATACACATAACTTCTGTGTTCGCTGGTATCATCGTTAGTAATTTTTTATTATTTTACAAAAATCAATTATACGTACGCGAAGTACGGTGTCACCGCATTTCTCCCAGATTCGGCATCTCTTTACGCGACTCTGAGTGCAATGACGATCGCACTCGGACCACTCGCTCCATTCCATAAAATTCCCGTGTAAATCTGTGTGAAAAAGAAATCAAATTTTATTCGATAATTCAATTTGTTCAATATTAATCAAAAGCAGCCGCAGTTTGACAATAGTTTTGAATTTTTTTACTATCGACAAATCAATAAAAAAGTTTGAGAAATTTTTGTACTCAAGTTTTAACCGATTTTCTTTTGCGTTTGAGATGCCGCTATTGATTCTTCGAGACGAATCTATGTACCACTAATATTGCGTACTGTTCTTGGCTAAACGATTTACGGTGCTCTCGTATGCGAGCGTACGATTTATCCAGATCGACCTGTTGTTCTTTCTCGAATCCAAGTCAAGCGTTCCGATCTCCATCTGTAAGTCGTAAATTGTCCATTAAATTACTTTCATCACAAAAATCATGTCGATTCATCTTACCGCGTCAATTGATTCTTCTGCGTTTCTCAACTCGTGTATTTGCACAATTAAAAAAAAAATAATTTCATAAGAAATATTTAAAAAAAATCTTTTCTGGGTATAAAAAATATAATAATAATAAAAATATAATAAACAATGTTAAAATATTTTTAAAAATAAATATAGATGAATAAAACAAGACATAAATAAATTCAAACAATATTTATAAAAGTTGGCTGTAATTGCTTAATTCGTCATGAAAAATAACAATTTTGAGAATTCAATTCGACTTCATTCATTTTCGTAATTTACTCTGTATGCTCTGCAAAAAGAATTATGATCGAGTTGCAGATGATTAATTCGCGAAAAACAAAAATTTTGAGTATTCAAGTCGACTTTGCATATTTTCGTAATTTCTTCTTTGTGATCTGCAAAAAGAATTACGATCGAGTTGCAGATGATTAATTCGCGAAAAACAAAAATTTTGAATGTTCAATTCGACTCCACATATTTTCGTAATATCCTCTTTTTGCTCTGCAAAAAGAATTCAGATCGAGTTGCAGATAATTAATATACGAAAAACAAACATTTTGAGTATTCAATTCAACTCCGCATATTTTCGTAATTTCGAAAAACAAAAATTTTGAGTGTTCAATTCGACTTCTCATATTTTCGTAATTTCCTCTTTATGCTCTGCAAAAACAATTACGATCGAGTTGCAGATGATTAATTCACAAAAAAAAAAAAATTCGAGAATTCAAGTCAACTCCGCATATTTTCGTAATTTCCTCTTTCTGCTCTTCAAAAAGAATTACGATCCGGTTTCAGATAATGATTAAACCAGCCGTCAATGAAGCCGGTAATGAAAACCGAAAAAAAACCAAATAATGGTCCAGAGTATGAAACGTCATCTGCACCGAGCGAAATTACTTTGGCGCGGCAATTCTGTTCAAACTCGACGTGTATTTCGTCCGAAATAAAGCGATCTTTGAAGCGTGAACCGGATGAACAATCGCCGATTATAAGGTCCAATCATGCGCTTCGTGACGTTTCATACTCATCTTTGAATGAATTACACCGAGTTAGTCTCGTTCACTTTTCGATTGCGTCATTGTTATGTAATTCCTAATAGAATTATTTTGCATTTTCATGGACATTCCCGAGAGTCTCAAAACATATTCGGAAACGTGCCGGACGATTGAACATCTTCAAAATTTTCCTTTTTTTGTATTTAAAATTATCATTTTTTTTCTCTCTTTTCCATTCTTTTTTTTCAAATCGTGAATAATTTAGCTTATTAAAAACAGTATTGCCATATACGCGGTTACACGCCTACGGCGATTTGACAGAGTTCAAATAGTCAGCGTTGAAGAATCATGATCGCGCGGGCTTGAGAGACAAATCGACATAAGACATTATCATTCTGATTGTGTAAATTACATTAAGTGACTCTTGTATAGCATCGATTATATCCTTCTGCACTCATTTTCCCTTCTATAATAAAATAATCACTAACTATTGTTAATTTTTGTCCTCGATGGACCGAAAATAAAATTTTCATTAATTTTCATGATTTTCATTTTATAAAAGTATTATTCAAGCACTTTTTAATTAACATTTTATAAAAATAAAATATGTGCAAAAATATTTTTTTAAATAAAAAGAAGCAAAAGTAAAATTATTAAAAAAGCACGAAAACTTACGAATAAAAGCATAAACCAAGAAAATTTTTAAATTTAATGTTTTAATTATCAATTGAATATTGTAATTTATTATTTTAAATATCAATATTGTAATTACTCACAGGATCTCGTTCTATGGCGAAGACAAGATCGATCGACAAAACCAGAAAAATCCACAATCGAATTCGTGCCATGAATATAGCACAAAATAATGCGCTTTTTCCAAATTTGTGATTTTTCATGGTCCACGAGTCGTCACTTTTCCCCTGGCACGAGATTAAACTGTCCTTTTTGTTCTCATTCGAATCCACGTGAAATTTGACAACTCCGAGCATTTTGACGCCTTTTCCTTTCTTCCGTTTTTTTAAATATGAAAATAAAAATCTGTACTTAAATCTAATTAATATTTAATGAAATAAATAATGATTTTACATCAGCACGTACGTAAATAAGTGAAAAGGACAAAAATAAAGAATAGAAAGGTAAAAGTACGGTCGAGGAAACTCTGCGCGGTCTCTCGTCTCCGGTGTCGATGATCTTGATACTCGGCACTTCGTGCGCGCTCTTCCTTCGTCCCCGTACTTTTTGCGCGATTTCTCCCTCCCAGCCGGTCCCCCGGCGTCCGACGCGCCAGGAACGCTCCAGACGTTGATACGCCGAGTGCAACGCGGTCGCAGTTACAAATGCGGATCTATAAATACAGAGTCCCCGAAGAATTTCAAGAACGAAGCGTAAAAACGCCTTGCAAGCTTCGCCGTATCCAGTATTTTCACGATTCCTATATACCACTCGGAAAACAACGAGATACGAATTTTCGTTGTGAATATCACTTTTCGTATCTTCAGCGAGAAAAATGAGCATTTTCGAGAACGGACGAATCGCTTTTATTACGATTAGTCCCCACCTACAACGCTACGGGTGACATTTTTTTGTACTACAAAATAGTAAACACTTTTATTTTGGTAGATAATTTGTTGGGAATTTTCTGTCTTTTTTTCAAAGGTCAAATTGACTTCGATTTTCTTCTTCAAGATTTGAAACTTATTTGACGATGAAACATTTATTTTTTGAGTTCTAAAGTTTTTCCATTCATCCTTTTATTATTTTTTTTTTTTTTTTTACATATTGAATTGTTGGAAGTTCTTACGAAATGCAATTTTTCATGAAAAGCATTCCGTGGATGTATGCAATCTAATAAGTAGGTAGCAAATGAATAAGTTTTTTTTTTTAATTATTTTTTGTCTCGGTAGAGGCTTAAAAATATTTGACGTGGTTTCATGACACTGACGGATTTTATAGTTGGTACGTACAGTTTCGGCTTTTTCAAAGTTCTCGAAACAATTTTAGTAAATATTTTCTAAAAATGGAAATGTGGAGAATTCTATCAACTTGGATTATTCTCATGTTGTATAAACTTTTCATTTTTTTGTTACGTTGTTATTAAACATTTTCGTGATTATTTATATAAATGATAATAGAAGTCCGAAATCATTTTTGTTAACTGCAAGCGTTCTCGAGAATTGAATTTTTTCTTATCTTTTTCTAATTTTCATGGTTCATTTTATTGAGTGGAGGATATCGGAAATATTTTTCATTTAAATCATAATTCGTTGACAATTCATTCGAATTTTAATATTTTTTTATAAACAACCGGAAACTTGTTAAAATAACGACAATAATTTTTTTCGAAAATCGTACAACATTTATAATCTGTTTTAGATTTTTCAATTCATTTCGTTGCTAGAATAACTAATCGAATTACGAAGATTTAAAATTTGAGTAATAAGTAATTACAATAATTTCGATTCAATGATCTCCATCTGCAATTATATTTTAATCCTTTTTGTTCGGGAAAATTTTAACTGATTATTACGAAGAAATCAAGAAATTAATGAAGTTTCTATATTTTCAAAAACGTTTAATTCATTAAATTTTCACCTTTCAGATACAAACGTTTTGGAGTCCTTAGAGTATTTCGTAATAATAGAATAAAAAAAAGGATGATACTTCATTATACGTTCTCGCACGATTGATACAACTCTGTCACTCACATTCGCTGCATTCTATTAAATAGATTCTATAAATAAACGTATAAACACGGTTCAGTCGTCAGAATCTGATCTTTTGGATTTCCTCTGTCTTGGACTCTGTTTCGGAGTTTTCGGCGATTTGTCTGCAATTATGAAAAGATTCGAATTAAAATCATTTTTAAAAGTTTTTAATGAAACTGTCGAAATAGGAAAATATGGACAGAAACGTATGTTATCATTATTCTTTAACTCACTAAGTCTGAGCGTTTCTTTTGGCAGCCAATCAAAGTCAACGTTATTAGGATTCGAAGTTCCCATCTCGACCGGTACTTTTCTCGAAGAGGTCGACCGGGATTTGCGTCCTAGGGAAGACAAAAGTTGTTGTCCACCGACGAGAGTAAGGATAACGCACGCGGCCAGGAAAACGTACAAAAATATCGTCTCGCCATCGAGACCCTCGTCTAGTTCGATTACTTGGACAGTCTCGTTGTAAACAGCTTCGCTGAACGTGACACCGTTCTGAAAAATGATTTCAATAAATATAAAAACAGAAATAAAAATTATAAAATTGCAAAATGTGAAAAAAAAATTTGATTCCTTACAGCATCCCTGTAGTTAAGATTAACGTTCAATCCAAATGGTCGTCCAGCGAAAGTCTCAGATGGAATGAACGAATAAGCGAGAGTTGCTTCATGATTTGGCTTCACTACCTTGTTGATTGCCAGATTAGTGAAATTTTGAATGTAGAAATTGAAGTCCATTGGATAACGGAAAGAAGCCTCCAAATTTTCCAGATAGAAGTCATTTTTTCCTCTGTTTGTGAAACCTACCAAGAATTCTACCCAATTTCCAGCTGGCAATTCTGAAACAATTATATAATCATCATTACATTTTCTGTTCAAAGAATTTCTTTACATTTTGTTGCTTCAAAAAATATAAAGAAATAAACTTACCAAGGTTCGTTAGCGATTGATGCACCGGTTTAGTAAAAAGAATGGTAGTATCCGCATCTGCTGATGCAGTAATGCCTTCTGCTTCTGCTTCATCTTCAACTAGAGAATTAACTTCGTCTCCTTCAACATTCACTGCATCGTCAACGTCTTCATCATCCTCTGCCAACACTGCTCCTGCAACCATAAAAATAAATGAGCTGACAATTCTCTTAAAAAAATTCTCTTACAAAAAAATAACCAATCAATGCTGAGTACGATATTTTTATAACTCAAAGGGTAATTACAATTTTTTAATATCCAAATTTTTTGATGTTTTATTTCATGAGAAAGAAATCGATTCAAATAAAAGTGCAATGAGCTGATGAGCAACATCACGAGATATTTTATGAAAAATTGAATTAAACCGATCACGATGAATTTGATGGAGCATTCAGACAGGAGAAAAATTATCCTTTATAACCGCAAAATTTGAGATCTCAAAAGGAAATTCATTCAAGGATTGAATTTTGCGTGAGATTCAAATGCACGCTTATTCATGCTCGCAGCTTGTAATATTTTCGTTGTCAGATATCGGTATACATAGATTTAGTTTTGGAGCGTCGGCGTGTATTTACCGTGATTGGCGATTGAGAGAAGAGCCGGTACGACCAGGAGAACAAATAATCCAAAGTACTTCATTTTAATTGACTAAATGAGGAAGGATCTGTGAGCAGAATCGATCGCAAATGAGGCTCTGCTTCAAAATAATTGAGAATGGACACGATTGCCGCGAGACAGAACGCTCTCACGACTACACTGCCGTAACTACATATAATACTACGAAACGTGCCTTCAACTGGGCATACCGTTGGCAAACTGGCGTTACATTGTTACTTGCTACGTGGAAGGACGGTGCGGCAGTAGTCGTCAAATCGACAACGTGGAACAGAAGAGAGAGCTGACTGGGAACATGCGTTTGCTCATTAGATTCGATACTCGAGTAAAAAAGAAACCTTTGCGCTCTTCTTCGTATGCTTAAAACCGCTCAGAGAGGACGCTACTGTACAATTCTTTTCGGGAATACAAATTTTTAGCATTTTTTGAGTTTTGACGTGTGACTCAAAAGTTTTATTTTACATCGTACAACGTATTGTACGGGACACAATAAATTTTAATTAATTTTTGTCAAGGTGATACGACTATCAAAGAGGTGAATGGTAAAAATATATTATCAAGGTGAATACAAAAGTTTTTTTAAATTTACTCCAAAATGCTCGAGAGGAGAATTGCCCCGATACTCGGCCACCTTATTTTAAAATCGATGTATTTAGCTATAGAAGAAATTAGATACGCAAGACCGATTTAGGATTAACTGATTAGAACAAAAAGGTGTTTCATTGTTGATAATGATGTTATCGGCTTATTTACGAAACGGAGCACAATGTGAGAATAAAAAAACGGAATGCGTTTACCGATACATATATATGTCATTGTTGTTATTTACATAACAGTGCGAATGCTGGTAAAATAGGAAAAAATAAAATTCCTGTATTTTCTGATAAATTCTTTTATGGATGTTTTCTTTACTGCGAGTTTCCACCACTAGATTCAAAGAGATAAAATGCATTCCCATTTTGACACGCAGCTGTTTTCCACTTTGACTGGAACCAATCACAAGCAGACGAAAAAGATAACAGCTGTCCAAGTTCTTATCACACAAACATATTGAGAATTGAGTATTGTTTGAAAGTTTTGGTTATTAGATTAATGGATTGAAAAAAATCAGCGACTTTTCTTCTACTCGGTACTATCATATGATGAAAATCAAAATTTTTTTTCTACATAATGTAAACTCTTAGAAATTCGAATGTGAAAATATAACCTCCCTTTTGTAACTCCAATTTTTTTTGTATTTGCAATTGCAGAAAACGCGAAAACCTTGCGAGTGAAAATGATGGACTTCGAGGACGACTTTTTCTTCGAGGAAGATAAAATGTTTGTTCTCTAGACGTTATTGAAATAATCCTGTGTTTGATGTATCTCGTGTTTCTTACAGTTTCAATGTGCTTCATTTTTATTGTTATTACGTGCATGCTCCACTCATGTTCCCCATTTCATCAGTTTGATGGATAAAAAAGACTTCTCGCCGGACAAAGAATCGTCTATGAGTTTATTAGGACATTCCGACGAGGATACAACCGAAAGATCTTCCGCCAGTGTGGAACTTCACCAGCTAGCCATGATGGAAGATCGCATGTATGCATGATTTATTATCTTTATTTTCTTCATCATTTTTCCAGGATATCTTTTTTTTGGTTTCTTTCGCTTCATGCTCTTTTATTTGATGTTTTGCGCCGCTTTGGAAGCAGACCTGACGTAAGTCTTGTGGCACAGGAGCAATCCAACAATGCTCTTAAACAAACTATTCAGCAAATGTGAGTTCAAATTGTAGAGTGCTTTTGTTTCAAAGGCTGAATAAACATTTCAAAAATTCAGAATTTTTATAGGTTTAGACTTACGTTAAGAAACACAGCTGTAGCAAAAAATTTGCTTTTTTTACAATTTTTGTATTTTTTCACATAAACGGATTTTTATTTATTTATGGTTTATTTTTATTCATACCTTTTTTCCTCACATTTTGAGCCTTTTGAGGCTTAAAAGATCGTGCTACATTTTTTGTGCTTCACAACATTTTTTTTTTGGCAACTACGCAAATGGATTTGTATTTTGAGCTTAAACAAAAATCTGGATGTCAATCGAAAGAGGTATCCCAAAATTAGAAATGTGTGTATTCATGTTTGGGAAAATAAGACAAGTTGTGTAAATTACCATATTGTTAAGCTGCTAATTAGCATTGCGAAAAATGTGAATTAATTATTGTACGGATCAGGGGGATGACCATTACATCTGGCAATGTGATGATAAAGAAAGACAGTAGTAATTTGATTGGAATAAGCATCGGTGGAGGTGCGCCTTACTGTCCTTGCCTCTACATAGTTCAGATATTTGACAATACTCCTGCTGCTCTTGATGGAACCCTTCAATCTGGTGATGAACTGGTCGCTGTGAATGGAGCATCCGTCAAGGGAAAAACCAAAGTGGAGGTAGCGAAAATGATACAGAGCTGTGACTCTCAGGTCAGCATTAATTACAACAAGCTTCATGCAGATCCACGACAGGGTAAAACTCTGGACATCACTCTAAAAAAGGTATGCAAGTATTAAAAAATTATTAAATTAAATTAAAAAAGATCGTTTATAATGGAAAATATAATCAAAAAATATTTTAATTGAAAAAATTTTATCATGCAGGTGAAACACAGGTTGGTGGAAGGAATGGGAAGTGCAACAGCGGATGCTTTAGGACTCTCCAGAGCAATTCTCTGTCACGATGCTCTCGTCCAACGACTCTCAGCACTACAGAGAACGGAAAATTTGTACAGAGGTCTTGTGGCCCACGCAAAATCCACGTTGCACGCATTCTTCGACCTCACTAAAATATATAAAGGTAAATTAATAAAAATTATACAATCGCTATATTCAACGAAATAATAGAAACGTTTATTGTTATGAGTATTTATGTGCAAAAAATAGAAACCGTAGATAGAACACTATTAAAAAAATGTAAAGTTTATTGAAATCATATTTTTTAGAATTTTTATGTTATTCAATATTTTATTGTGTTCGACTGTTTGGAATTTGGGACATTGTTGAAAATTATAACTTCCGAAATCTTTCATGAAATATTTCTTTTTTATTTAGTATTCGGAGACGCTTTTGCTTCGATCGGAGTTCGAGAGCCCCAGCCTCGAGCGAGCGAGGCATTCCGCCAATTCGGGGAGCAGCACAGACAAATGGAAAAATTCGGTCTAACGATGTTGAAAAGTCTGAAGCCGATATTGACGGACTTGGGGACTTATCTTCACAAAGCGATACCGGACACGCGCCTGACGATAAGCAAATATGCTGACGCGAAATTCGAGTATCTATCCTACTGTCTGAAAGTGAAAGAGCTCGATGACGAGGAGCAGAGTTACGCATCCCTTCAGGAGCCGTTGTATCGCGTCGAGACTGGAAACTACGAGTACCGTCTGATCCTCCGGTGCAGACAGGAAGCCAGAGCGAAATTCGCCAAGCTCCGGTCGGACGTCCTCGTCAAGCTGGAATTGCTCGACAACAAACACGTTCAAGACGTCGTCTGGCAGTTGCAAAAGTTCGCTGCAGGTCTCGCCAAGTATTACACCGAGACGAGAAATCTCTTGTCCCAGACGACGCTCTTTCCCGTCGAGGTTGATCTATCGCAAACCGCTTTCCAGTACAAACAGCCGGGGCTTCCCTTCTCCGATGACAATAACGACGACAACGAGGAATCGAACGCTGATACGAAATCCCCTGAGAAACCAGAAACTCTTCTCCTGGATGAGAAACAACCTTCGTCGTCGCCTTTGCTGCCCGGACTACTCGATCTTCAATGATCCACCACCGTTGAATAATCAATCCTGAATCATTCCTTCCGTAGAAAAATTGACATGGAAAATTCACATTCCGATACGAATCTATCATGAATATTTTATACGCTGAACAAAACTCTTAGCATCAAGAACAAACAATCAACGTTGAAGTAATATTGTAAAAACGAAATTTATGAAACATATTTTTTCCACCGCTCGTGGGAGAATTAATAATTCATTTTAGAATTCTTACTTAAAAAGTATGAAATAATCGAGCTGAAGATTTTTTTTTCTCGAAGTAAGAATTTAAGACAGATTTATAAATGGCGTATTCTCGATCATATTCAATGATAGTACATGTATATTTTTCCAAGTGTATTCTAGATCTCTTATTACGGTAAAACCGTGATAAACGTTTCACATACCAAAGATAATCGAAGAGCTCGTCCTATTGAATTCTTATTATTACTATAATTATTATGATGGATAATGACACTTTGCATAATTATCGTGACATGACATTGTGAAAGTCTTATATTGAACATATAATATACTTTGGGGATAATAAAAAGTAATTTTTGAAAACTTATTATTTCCCATGAAAATTAAAAAAGAAAATTCGTAATGTGAAAGAGACAGCGTATTGATTTGTCAGAATAACTCAAAATCGAAGAAAAATTTTATTCGAATTTATATTCATTTATTAGCTGTAGAATATTGATTTTATCTTATCGTTACATTGACCCAAAAAAACGTTAAGTTTACAAATTATCTTTTCAACTTAATTACAGGATTCAAACGACAGATAAGAGACATATTTTTAAGAATTCAACCAACTCCACCAAATGTTTAGTTGAAGATAAAATTTTATACGAAGATATAGAGTGACGTATCGATGAGTAAAATTCTTATTCCCTCAAACGTTTCGACGTGTGAACTGTACAATTAGGTGAACCCAGCAAAAATGACGTTTAATTTATGACACTCAAGATGTTATCATTCCTGATTCCAAATGAATCGAGGACAATAATGACACCTGACACGTCATTGCTTTACATTATGAATAAAAATGTGTTATTCAAAAACGAAAACAGAACGTAATTTATATCGGAATGTATGACAATCATCGCAAAATTATGTACTTAATATACTCGAACGTGTGTACGCTCGCATTAATCAAATATTTATTGACGTGACACCGTTTTCCGATACACACAAATTGTAGATATTTTTTTTTTTCGAATAGAAATAGAGCGTTCCAATATTTGAGTTGACACGTCGATATTATGATTAGCGAAGACGTACGTTCAATCTTTGCTTATCCCTTCTATTTTCATTCGCAAACACTCATACCGCTCCTCAACCCATTATTCGCATTTTCCTTATAAGCGGACGAAGTAAACATCGGTTCATCAAAATTCTCATCACATTGAAAAACGTATATTTTTTATGAACGAGTCTGACGTCTGTTTGTATATTGAGGCTTTTTTTTCGAATCGAGTGCTCGTATTCTCGCAGAATGTCGTTCATTCTTCATATTGGGCATTCAAGGTTTGACTACTGTGACGTCTGTATCTATATTACTATATAGACGCATATTATTAACAATATTAATTAATTTAATTAATTGTATATACTTTTATAATTAATTAATTTAATTAATTATACATACTTTTTATAATTAATTAATTTAATTAATTATATATACTTTTTATAATTAATTAATTTAATTAATTATATGTACTTTTTATAATTAATTAATTCATTCATTTGAAAAAAATTATTATTAATATTCTTATATGCACCAAAACATAATGCATAGTTTATCAAATTTTCATGTTCCTCGCTGATAAGAAACAAAAATAGTTATCACCCGGGATTCTGAGAAGTTTCGACAATAATAATAAAAATGAACGAAGAATTGACGTGATTTTTAAGCGATTTAAGCTGGTCGAGATCTCGCTCTACGCTCTTTTCTGAAAAAATTGAATTTTCGAAGAAAAAAAAATTATACGTTGTTGCTGTCTTTCAACAGAGAATATCGTATAAGACTTGTTTTTTATGAAGCATTCATTATTTTAGAGTAAAACGTGAATCACTTTTGGATCTTAGTCACTCGTATCAAGGTATGTTATGTAGTCCTATCGCTGGTGGGGGGATCGAAAATTTTTTTCCAGGGTTTTCCCAAATTCCAAGGAGATTGAGCGGTTAAGTTCATTAAGAAAAATTGTTGCAAATCGACTAAAGAATAATGTACTAAAAGTTCAAGTTGTTCCTGCACAAAGTTTATTTATTATACATATAATAAACGGCAGAACAACATCCCTGCTCAAAATTTGTCTACTCAACAATTCAAAAAAACAATATCCAATCTGTATAACAATATCGAGCAGATAAATTTTGAGCAGAGATGTTGTTCTGCCTAATAAACGAAATCTAAAAAATTTTTTCATTCGATTTTTCTAAAAAACTAATCGAATCTTCTTAGATTCCATATAAAAACGTGTGCAAAATTTCATGAAAGTTGCGAAAAATGATTTTCAAGATTGAATATTTTGATTTTTCAGTCCGTAACAGCCCCTGAAATTTTACACATACGCGCATACGGCATCAAAGAATGTTTGTGCAAATTTTCAAATAAATCTAGTGGAATTGCTGCAGCGATACGATTACCTTAATATGACTTCAATATATTACCTTAATTGTATTTAAAAAGAAAACGGAATAAACCAGAAGCACACATCAATATCTTTTGATGTATTATAGGGAAGCAAGGCACACGCATGTCCGGTGAAGCCAGAGGTGGATCGAATTAAAATGCAGGTATACGTGCGATTCCTTAAAATGTGCGACGTGCCTCATATAAAATGTGCGACGTGCCTCATAAGTTTATGTCAACATAAAGAAGAAGAAAAAAGTTGACGATAATTGTTTTTAATTTCCATTTAACTTTTTATCGCCTTTTATTTCGACGTAAAAATTCTCCAAGTGTTTATTTTTTGATTTTTAATTTTAGTAAAAAGTTGCAATGAAGGTAAAAATCTAACAAAATCGGAATCGTTTTCCGACGAAAATCTGGGAATATATACGATTTTTTAAATCTAAAAAAATATAAATGATATATGAAATATAAAAAAAATGAAAATAATAGAATTTATTGAGTCAATTTTTTTTTTACGTACTCAGTTATGCATATATTTTATGTGTACTGAGTCGTTTTTATTGTTTAATTACTTAATAACGATGCAAACGAAAATGTTGAAAAAAAAAGAATATTTCTTTATCCGAGTTAAAAGAGAACGTTGATTAAAGACAATTAAAATTAAGTTAAAACTTATTATTAAGTTATAACTTAAAATTAAGTTAAAACTTCAACGTCCTCATGATTTTTTCTTGCCAGCGATAGATCGAGTTCACTCAAATAGTCAGTACAGTAAATACTGGCATGCAACGTAGCGTTACTCGCGAGACGCCAGCGCGCGTTTCCAATCAGCTCGCACTTGACGCTCAATCAATAAATAATTAACGATTGCTCCGATAAAAAAAAACGCCAAACTCGTACAAGTTGCATGTTTTTTAAAATCTACTTTTCTCATTTCCAATATAAATTTGCTTTCCTTGTCCTTTGATGACGGTTGTATACGAAAGTTTTCCAATATGTGTGTATTTCACTCGACCTACCCTAATCAGGTAAATTGACAATAAAAAGTCTTTTAATTTATATTATTTTTTAAATTTTTATGTAAACTGTAGAGAGCTCTTGTAGCGTCATATATGAAAGCTCTGCAATGTTACTCGAACTTACTCGAACCAGGTGAACCTACAGTAAAATATCCCATAATTGGATATAACGAAAAAACTTTTTTCATGTTTAAGAAATGAGAATTATGTTACCTTACTCTTTTTTTGTTTTATATTTAAAAAATTGAGGATTTAGCTCGATTAAATCTGTACTATAAAACTTCTCTTAATTACGTCTATTTTTTTTAAAACGTCTTATTATTTTTCATGTCGAAAAAATGATAATTATCTTAACTAAGTTTTTGGTGCATATTTGAAAAATTGAGGATTTGAGTTGATTGAATCTGCAGTAAAAATTTTTATAAGTAAATAAAAAAATACGGAAGAGATTTTAATGATCGACAAGACTTATTTTTCGTATCTGAGAAATAAAAATTACTATCTAACTCCTTTATTTGTATAAATTATTACCAAGGAAGTATAACAGAATTATTAGTACATGAAATATCGAAATTAGATAATAATTAGATTTACCAGGTATATAAAAAAGTGAAAATTTCAGTTGAGTAAACCTACAGTGAAACGTCTCATAATTGGATCATTGAAGAAATTTATTTTTCATGTCTAAGAAATGTGAATTATAGTATTATCAATGAAGTATAACGTGATATTTTTTACCCATATAAAATATTATAATTAGTGGATAATAATTGAATTTATGAGGGAAGTAAAAATGTAAATATTTTAGTTGAGGAAAAAGCAGTCTTACGACAACTTGGACTGTTGAAGTCGTATGAATGTATGTAAAAACCTATAGGAAAGTAAAACGCGTGTATACAATATGTGTAGGCAGAGTGGTGGAGACGTATTTGGGGAGGTGGTAGATCGCGCGTTGGTATCTGGTCACGTCGGGTCAAAACGCTGACAGAGCCCGCGGTGTGTAGATATCGAAGAGACTCGCGGCGGATTTCGGGCTTCTCATTTTTTTTTCTTCATCTCGCATCAATTAAAAAATATTAAAGTAAAACGAAAACGCTTGACTGGAACTTCGTTGCGATCGAGTGCGGGAAAGTAAATACATACGAGCACGCGTTGTGCTTCGTCCATGGGATATTCGTGACGTTTTCGTGACATTCCACTTTTTTAGCCAATTTTCAAACAGGTGAATTTTGACTCATATTAAAATTATTTTTGACTAATCTTAAATTTTATAATTACTTTAGATTATTTATATGTAATAGTGTTGAAAAATTGGTTAATCTTTTTTTATTTGCTTGAATTTTACTTGAACTTAAATTTGTTGTTTTTTGTTAAACAATTTATTCAATATTTTTATTTTTAAATTTGTAAATTTACATAGAATTAAATTGAGCATTTATTGGATGTAAACTTCAATTTACTTGAAATTAAATTTTTAGTTTGTCGTTCAAAAATGTATTCAATATTTTTATTTTTTAATTTGTAAATTTAAATAAAATTAAAGTAAGCACTTATTGAATGTAAGCAACACTTCTCTCTTTTTATAATTCATTTAACAATTTTTATATTTTTATATTTATATTTATATTTATATTATTTTTATATAATTTGCTATTTTTGATGTTTTTATTATTTTTTTAAAATCAGCTAAAATTTCATGTCAAATAACATTTAGATTGGCAAGAGCAACATTTTAGTTGACTATTTTCACTGAAAGAAGTTGAAAGCGTTTTGCATGTTTCGAATACATC
This sequence comes from Cremastinae sp. B BG-2022a, assembly GCA_030522605.1. Taxonomy (NCBI): domain Eukaryota; kingdom Metazoa; phylum Arthropoda; class Insecta; order Hymenoptera; family Ichneumonidae; species Cremastinae sp. B BG-2022a. The sequence goes on along the minus strand of JAPYYX010001482.1, from coordinate 2,391 downwards.
TTCCTCGCCGGAATAATGCGATACGCGGAAATGGTCGAGTAGTTCGCGCTCCTCGCAGTGCGCTTTAAAGTGACAAAAGTCAGTAAAAACATTTAATTTACAATTACGTAAATAATGACGCACGTCCAAACGTATCGTTATTTTTTGCGATGACTAAATTCTTTTCTCTCCCTCGTATTATTGCTAAAAAGGCCTTCACCATTGTTTCATTGAGAATATCTTCAAAATTTTTTAATCTATCTGTACCGAAGACAAACCAAGAAAAATACGAATGACGTGTCTACTTTTTCAAACTAAAATTTAAATGAACATATCCACAATTTTTCGTAAGCGATGACTCACTGTTTAGCTTCCGACATATAGATCCGTCGATAAAAATGAACTATAATACCGAATGCGATACATGACGTTTGTGTCATTGTCACGGAGTAAACTCCGAAGTTGAACTCGACGGAATCAACGAAGACTATACCGGATAATCCAGTTTTGCATCCACCTACGCATTTCAAACGAGACGCGAATAAACGTATAAAAATTTTATGAATGCATTTTAATGAAAAACCGAATTTTCCACAAAAATCCGAAAAAAATGCGATAAATGCATACGCACATTTTTATAGTGACCTTGACCACTTTTCACGAGATAATTAATGATTTTAATTATCAATGAATTTAAATATTTAGAAACGAGGAACGATTCAATGTTTTGTCAAAATTTTCCATGGAAATTTTTTCTCTAACTTTAAAATGCATTTTAGTAATTTCTTCGTAGATCCCAAGAACGAACAATTCATAAATGAGAAATTCTTTTTTAAGACTTCGCGAAGCCAATTAATTAAGAGAGTATAATAAATTTGTTTTTAGCGTGAAGGAAAAACGTGAATTACGTTCATTACTTTCAAAGTCCGTACGCATCTTCTTTTTTTTCACCAAATGAAATTCAGAGACATTTTTCTACTTGCTATAAATACAGGTGAAAAATTAATCGATACATGTGTAACGTTGTGTACTGGCTTTTGAGTTGGAAGAGATTCGAAGACGATTGATAACGACTCTGGGAGATAAGGGCACGCAAGTATTTTCGTTTCTACGTACATGTGCGCGATGAACGTCGAATATCTCGCGTGTCTCATCATCCCTTATCGCATCTCGTCAGCCCTCGCTATAAATATAAGAAAGCGCACGAATAAATCTCGCGAGAGAGAAAGAGAGACTCGACTCTTTGTTTCCGGGTATTCGCATTTTTTTTTTCGCGTTCCTTTGTCAGACAGGAAGTAAAAAGGAGAGGCAAGCCAGGAACGAGCCTCTTACGAATAAAATATACGAGCTTTTATTTTCGTTACGCGGTGCACGCGTTCGCGAAGCCTCCGCTGACATTTTTATCTTTCGTACACGAATGAATAATGTAACCTTGTTTATTCCAACTTAACATCGGACCTTTTCAACATCTGCTTCATTTTTACTTTTGTACTTGTGTTAAACAGCGAGAGACTATTTTTTACCCTCGGATCCTTCGCAATTTTTTTTTTTTCGTCGAGATATTTTATTCAGGGCACGCACGAATCTTTGCTTCCTTGTAATTATTTATTAAAATTTTTTTTTTGAATACTTCACATTGGAACGTGTGGAAATAATTTTTTTTTTCGCGGAATTTGAGTTTTCGTTTGATTTTTTTCTTTCTGTTTTGTTTCGTCCTTTATGTTTTCTCTCATTCGATTTTTCTACTGTTCTCGATCCTTGTTTCTTTTTTTTCTTCATCGTCGTCTGTATAGATATAAAAATGTAGGATAAACGGCTGTACGCTAATAATAATTGATAACATTATCGATTCAGCGTGCCTGAGGGAGCTCTTCCCTTCAGCAGCTAGACTGTCTTTCATATACGGAGTTTGCATTGTAGTTTTCGCTCGTGCATGATTCTATGGCCTTTTTTTCACCGCAAAACCTTCGCGTTTTCTTTTCTCTTCCTTCCTCCGGTAGTTGCATCGTTAGCCATTCTGCACGAAAAACCGCACACGAAAGCTCGCATACGGCTAAGAAGAGTTTATTAAAGTTTCAAGCAAATCGCTCGACGTAAAAAGTTCACCGCAGATTCGTTATATTATTGTATACAAAGTTCTTAGTCGGGTTGTTTAACTTTGTCCGTATTTTCTGCTTACGTAAAATTTTAGAAAAAAATTCTAAAATTTTTATAAGCTTGATACGTAAATTTTCAGCGATTTATTTACTTTTTTTTGTTAGTTCATTAAGGTGGTTCGGTACAGTTGTCATAAAACTGAAGGACTTAACACGCAAAATAGATAGGGAATCGAAAAATGATCAGAATTGAATAAAAAATGAAAACAATGTTCGTTATTATTAAATAAACGGATATAAATTCCCAAAAAATATT
>JAPYYX010001481.1:0-25083 GCA_030522605.1 Cremastinae sp. B BG-2022a | reverse complement strand
AAGGAATGGCGGTCTGGTCCAAATTTTGATGACAATTCATTTATTAATTGAGAAATCCGTAATTTACGAAATCTGAGAGGTCACGTGGTTTCCATTGCCCTTAACCCTCAATCCATATAGACATTCACATCACCTTAATCCCTTGAACGAAGGTCTGACTTCATCTGAGTACTATAAAATAATTTCCAATAAAACAAATTTTCAAATAATTCTACAATTAGTTATAATTTTTCTATTTTTTTTTACCAGAAAAAAAATTCTTTTTACGGAAAATATGGAGCAACATATGTCGTAACGAATGATTTTAGCAAGGATAAACGACTCCAGAGTTCATGAAATGAGGGATGAAAGTATCACTGGCCTGTTTTGTAATGTGAATATTTGTTGGCGAAGTTTTCAGAAAAGTTAAATGCAAATAGTGCAACTTATGTGTTCAACGATGACGCTTAAATGTATATGCTCATCAAATTCGCGCCTTTTGTATGTAAATACCTACAACTTTGAGAGCAAACACGAAGCCTTTACAACGATTGACGTTCCTAGCTAGAAATGACCTATTGACTAGACTCCCAAGAGACGCACAAATTTTTTTATTCTCTTTCGCATCACATTAAAAATACATTAAGAACTACCTGTGGAAAAAGATACAATCAGCGTGGTGCGGTGACCACCTTTGACCCAATCGTGGAACAACTGGTCCAACTTGACCGAATGTTAAGCCGATCATCAACATCAGCAACTGCTTCACCAACTAAAGAATAATAGAAGCTATCGAACAAAATAAAATCGAACGATTTTCATTTGACAAATAATCATAAATTAGAATAAGAAATAATTAATATTATATACCATTAGAATAGTATAAAGTTTAAGCACAAGCGGGGAAAATCCAAAGAGAGTTTTAAACTAAATTTTATTTTCCATTATAATTCACAGTTATTTGCTCGACCAACTCAAACGAATTATAATTAGCCATAATTGAAAATATATATTTACTACTATCTATAAATACGAACTTGTATTTATATTAAAAAATAGTATCGTCACAAGAATATAAATAAATGAATAAGAATTCGCTTTCGGAGTGAGTTTAAAAATAGCCATACCATTTTGGCTCCGTTTTTGCACTACCGGTTTGTGGAATTTTTCAATCAACCGCGCAAAAAAACGATCGAGAAGATCAATAAAAATCGCTGCAATAATTCTGATCGTTTAAAAAAAATAGGAGGATATCGAAGGGGGTGGCCGCACGTGCGTAGAAGTCACTCCAGTGTCAGAAGAAAATAAATAAAAAGGAGTTGAGTTTTTTCGCCCGGTTCGTGAAGATAAGAAAGAGGATAAGAAAAATCGTGGAGGGAAGCCGTTATTTACAGCAACCTCAAGCATCTCTATCGTTCCAACGCACAAAACCTTTTTTTCTCTTTTCATTCGTGTCTCCTTCCCTTTCTTTCACTCTTGTTCCCTCTTCGTCCTCCAGTGTCGGAAAAATGCATACTGAGCTCTTTAGTTTGCGTATCTACAGGGTGTCGAAAAATTACGTATCAATTTCTTCCTCATTATAATATTCTTAAAAATAAAAAATATTTTTTCGAAACGGAAGATGTCATCGACAATCATAATTAGATCACCGTTTATTACCAGCCAAGGGTACGTCGAACGAAACAACCTTTGAAGAACTTTATATTCCGAAATTTCAAGATTTCGAGACATCAGAGTCTTTTGGACAATGTACGATTTTAAAGTATACTTATAAAATATTTCCGTATTGCGGTGCGATCAAATTTCGTTATTCAAAAATCTACAAAAACAACCCAACAATCGAGCATACAAGATAAATTCACAAAGACCGAGTTCTTCGATCCAAATTTTTAGTTGTATCAACGTCGAATTGATTAAAAATATTGGTATCTTGCCATTTATATTCCCACAGAATCTTGATGATGTTACTCTTAGTTAATTTGAGCAAACGATAAATTCAGAACTTCTCCAAGAATTCGTATTAAATTTGTTCATTTCAGACACAGCATCGGTGGACATCCTGTATATTTATTTGAAGCTGGAGAGTTGGAATGAGGCACCCAAGTAGACATCGAGCAGCCATGTCTCTGTGGGCTAAGTAGCTCGCGAGCGTTGAACGCAGGGGTAATGGACTGAAAATATCTTGCGTTCGTTCTCCTCCTGCGGTAGGTATTGGTGCGTTTAAAGGCTCGAGAGGGGATGCATTAGCATCAGGATGTACCAGGGTGTACCAGCCCCCGCTGCATCATTTGAACTTTTGATGTGAAGCATCAGCAAATCAGCATGTATGTTAAGAATGAAATATTTGCGTTTTTATATTACATATGTACATGAATGTACACAAGACATAATCATTCGACATGACATGATCTATAGATCATGTCAATCTTAAGAAACTCTTATGTGCCCAAGAGTTCTTTAAGAATCCTTACAGGATTATTTCTGATTTTTGTGCTGTGTGGGTTCTTGCTATATGCGATATGGTACTTTCTACCATACAACATTGTACTTCTGAGCATACAGAGTGGTGCTCCGTACCACACTATGGAGGTGTTTTGGACTGTACTGTAATGTATTTCTAAGCATACGAGGTGGTACTCCTTACTATACAGTATGATATTGCGAACTATACAATATGGTACTTTTTACCATATGATATTGTACATTTGACCATACAATTTGGTACTCCATACCATATTTTATGATCTTCTCGACTACATAATATGGTTACTTTTACTCTACAGTATAATATTGCTTACTATAGAGTATGGTACTTTTTACCATATTATATTGTACGTTTTACCATACAATGTGCTACTCTCTACCACATTCTACGATTTTCTCAACAACACAGTATAATTACTTTTACCATACGAATATTGACAACTCAACAATATAGCATGTTTGTAAATTTTACCATACTTGATGTTACGTTTACCATTTGGATATGCTTCGTCTAAACAGAAAAATATCGATCACGATAACCATATTTTTAAAGTTACTGTTACCATAAAAATATCTTAGTCCCCTCACAGCACTATACAATATGGTTAAAATATGGTTACAGGAACTATACATTTTTCTCAGTGTAGTTGCTATACATGTTTTTTCGTAACAACCCTGTTCTCGCATTTTGAAAATGCAAATGATGTGTTAGATTATCAAATTTAATTCCTTGTAAAAACATCAAATTGCATTCTTTGTAAAAAAATCAAATTTCATACCACTACGTCCGAAATCGGTCAAATCTAATTTGGAGCAGACCCAAAAAATATTTGTGATAGAATATGAAATAGAAATTGATAATCAGAGAATGGCGAATCTCTCGCAGTTACTAGGTCTGAGCCTGGGAGACGACGAGTTGGTGATTTGTTTGCTTTCCAATCTAAGGACGACCGTTCTGGCGGGTTCGATGAAACGTGTCCGTATCACCGACAAAAGAGAAGAAAAAAGGCAGGTCTCCAGCAGAGCTTTTGCCGTCTTTGATCTGATTCTGAGCTTAATTCCATTCAATCGCTTGTTGCTTTTTAAGGATTTACTCATCTGTCGTAACAGTTCCCGGCGTGGTTGATTTTATGCTGAGTATGTATGAAATCCTCGTCTTTCAGTTTCATCGTAAAAATTAAGTTCGTGAATTACTTTATTGCTCGTAAATTAAAAATGTCATGGATCTAGGATTGCTTAGCACTTAGCATAATCAGCATTGAAAAATAAAAAAAATGTTAAGATGAGAAGCAAGTAAAATATAATTCGCTCGGTTAAAAGAGATTCGTTTCTTCTATTTAATTTGAGAAAATAACGATTCTTGGATTGCTGGGGTTTGTATCACCCTCGAGAGGGGAGAAAAGTCATGAGAAACAGTGCTGGGAGAGCGGGCAACGAACGATCGGGGTCATTGGCTGGTGGATCCAGTTATCAAGGTTAGGGTCCTACCTTCGGTTGCAGTTTCTTGCTCGACAGACCATTGTAAGATTTCCTTCCTCCTGCATCCTTTAGCCACAATAAAATGGAATTTTACCAAAGGCATAATGAAAAAAAAATCACCACATACTCGCAGTTCTTGCATGAAAGAATTAAAATAATCTTTCGATTATTGATAATTTTAGATCTTTTCGAACTGTACACCGAGTTCAAGGATCACCAGGGTGAATAAGAGGAAAATTTTTGTCATGTTCTTTTTTTACAAAATGAGATAAAATCTAATCAACGACGAGACTCGGCGATTTGTTTAAATAAAAAAATTAGAAATAAAACAAATTTCAAAAAGACAATAAAAAAATCGATCAATGTCGGGACAGCGGACAAAATAAAACGATGGCGTTGTCTTTTAATATGGAAAAATTCTGAAGATTTCTCTGTCGAGTACGCAAGAAGACGTGTTGGAAGCTTCGAGTACATTCGAGACAATTTTCACATAGAATCGGCAAATGTGAGAGAGGAAAGAATGTTGGACTTTGTTGCATTTGCTCCAGGCGAAGGTGTACGAGGAGGTTCAAGGACCTGGACGAGTCGATATAATGCACGCACTTTCTCTGGCGATGCTTGCCTCACTCCGGATAAAGCGAGGAGAGCGAACTCTCGGTAGATTCAATTCTTATTTTATTTTTCTCTCTCCACTTCGTCCACTCAGGGCTGCGATCCGGCCAACGTGGAAAGGGGCAGAGATATATTACGGGGGAGTCGACCCGAGATGCATTCGTATCGGAGGATCGCTCTCCCGTGTCCTTGCAAGGTGGAGGAAAGGCCAACGAGCCCGGATAAAGAGAGAAGAGCGAGAGAGACGACAATCCACGGGGGCGAGTGAACCTACACTTCCAGTCACCGACCCTCGCTCGCGCTCTTTACATTTATCCCCCCATGCATCTCTCTCCTTGCTCCATAATCCCCACCGACTTACTTGATGCCCCTTCCTTTTCTTGTCAGCGCGAATCTTCGCTCGCAGGCATTTACAACTAAACTATGTCCTAAAAAGTAATTAAACCTCGCTAGTCGAGGGATCTTTTATTTCAATGGAGATTCCAATCTGAACTGACACATTCAAGTAGTTAAATTAACAAGTAACTTAATAAAAGTGCGTTATCTTGATCATTGCAAAAAACGATGGCGCCTCAAGAATCTTGGGGATTCTTGCTGAGAATTCTCAAACATATTGAGTGACCATCATTTCGTTGTTCTATTGGATATTTCTGGAAAATTATAGAAACTTTGCAAATTTTGACAATGCAAATTTAACAGTGTTGTGGGATAAAAATTTACTTTTCATACTTTTCTGAAAATTAGATTCATTTTTCGAAAATGTATGCTAACAAAAGCCCCAGGTGGACACTGCCTATTTTTTCCCATTGTCTTATAATACGATATTCCACATTCTCACGGACGCATTTCATTTGATAGAAACAGATCGTCGTTAAATAGTTAGCTTATTAATTTAGTATCCTGAAACTAAAACCGTATCTAAAGTTGATAATTTCCCAGTATATCTTTCAATATTTTATTAATAACATATTTTGTCTGGAGATTTCGTATTGGCAGTGTGAGCGCAATATTCAGTCCAATATAATTAATTTTCGCTATTTTGATTTAATGAAGATTTACTGCTCCTTCAAGTAAATTTAGTGAAAAGACTTGCTTAAAAAATATTTATATAGGAATAACAACGCACTTCGAAGCAGTAATTAATTTTCAACGTTGAATGCATGGTATATTTCTAAAATATAATCTAATCCTTGTAAAAATGTGATAACGAAAATAATTTTGATCATTTGTACATTTTAATCATTTGTCAAAAAGAAATATTAAAATCTTCCAAAATTATTGTTTTTTTCTAACTAATAGTAGTAAATCTAATCTAATCTCTAGTAACAAAAAAATGAAAGAAATGTTCCTTTTTGAAGATGTTTTGCAAAACTACATAAAATTTATTTCTGCTCAATTTACTACTGTACAGTGAGAATCAAAATGATTATCTTCTAAAAACAAAAAACCGTATTAAAAAAGATACTGTTTTTCTACGATGAAATTGAGATTTCATTGACACTACCATCCAACTATGCATTCCCGTGTCTTGAATTCGTCACAACTGCATCTTTCACAGAGTTAGGTTTTTATTTTTGAAACGTTTGATTGCATCTATTATTCGAAACACTAATGAGCACTATAAAATTTTCAATTCCTTATCATGGTATACATATATATAATTTTATAACATACTCGTTTTAAATATTAGTTAAACATAATATAGTAATAAGAGCATTGATTTTTTATGCAAAACATCTTCAAATTCAAAGCCTGTTCAAGCCGAAGCAACCCCTAACGCGTTACCCAAATTACTCTCCCATATCCGAAACTACAAGTTAGATATTTCTTATAAAATGAAAAAATCGAGCAACAAAACGAGCAGGATAAAAATTTGAAAGGACATAAGCTGATGATGGGAATGGTTGGGAAAGAAAGGAGGAAAGAAGCATGGAAAGTAAAGGAATAAAGAAGAAAAAGGAGAAGAAGAAGGAGGAGAAGAAAAAGAAGAAGAAGATGAAGGAAGAAAAGAACAAGAAGATGAGAGAGGAAGGAAAATGTATGTGCGGATGAGGAGAAAAAGGATGATGCGAGATGAGTATTTCAGTTGTCCAGTGCCGATGGTGGGGTGAGTGAGGGGCGTGGCGATGAAAGGAGTGGGGTGGGATGAGAGGATCGAGTGTAACCGGTCCAAGGCGAGCTGCGTTCTGATAACCTAGTTTCGCCAAGTCGCCCGCGCTATCGCGTTTACAGATCTCTCGCGTCCTGGGCGCTCTCGCAGCTTCCCTCTTATTCCCTCTCGCGCATTTATTTGCCCAAGCGGAACGAAATCCTAGCCTTTCTCTCTCTCTCTCTCTCTCTGTCTTAACTTTTCAGAATCGCAGCTTCACCAAGAATCAATTTGTGTCAAACCCTCTCACCCTCATGGGGCTAATTTCTTTGATATCCGAAATAGACAAAAATCATCATTGAAAAAAATAAAAGTTGTGAAATGTTCACACTGAAGTACATTCACCTTCTTACAATTCAAAACGATTATTTATTCGATGAGTGCTCATATTTTTCAGATATTCATCACTGTTATTTGAGCATTTTTTTCGAAATTTTGTTCTTCTTTAATTTATAAAAATTGTACATTATATTAATTTAATATATTAGAATTTTATTTTTCCATTTAGTAAAGCTGGTGTGCAGTAAATAAAGATTTTTGAGTCGACATAGTAATGGTGTATTTACTCTCGCATACACATAGATTATACACCGTGAGAGCATTTATAATACATTTTTCATCACGTCCTTTATGCTAATTTGTATGATTCTGCAACTTGAGATATTCACCCAATCTTATAAAACGTTTAATATATAATTATATAGAGAGTGGGGCGCTTGCCAAACGTGATCATTAAGTATACACTTTTATTGCATCCACTCGTGTGCTACGAAGATACTCCAGAATTATTATTTCGGTTTTAGTATACCCCGTCAACGATAATTATAGCCTCAATTTACGATCCAGATCCGAGTGATCCATTCTACGAACAAAAAGAATTTCATCTCTCTTTTCTACTTTCCTCCTCTCTCTCTCTCTGGATTGTTATTCAGTTTTTTTTATTTTCCAATGATTTCAAGTAGTTTAAACAAATTGTTAAGTTGATCGTTGAACTTGAAGTATTAAAGACTACTGCACTGGTTAAATTAAAATATCGATATAGTTGTTCTCGTTTTATGTCACTTTTACACGTATTCGTAGAATTACACATTTTAATGCATATTATGTATATAGTAAATGATCATCATTTATGCGCGCTGATTAGTTTTATCAATGTGTGCCTGCAAACGGCAATTATAATTTGTAATGTTCGAAATTGACAGCGTTTAATTAGATAAAATTAAAGATTCAGAATTTTAATAAAAAATGCTTTTTAATTAACGTTAATATCGATGTCGTATTTTTCATATAATATCGCATCTTACTTGGAGCTTTTCTGAAGTACTTTATTATGTACTAGCAAATTTTTTTCTAAATTTTCATTAAATTTTAATTATCACGATCTTATGTTCGCATCATAATACATTGATAAAAATACCGTATATTTCTTACATTTAGTATTAATAATGCCGCATCTTTCTCCTAGCAAATGTTTCCCAAGTATTATGTACAAGAGGCTACTAAATTTGTATAATCTACATTTCTGCTTTCCCATTCATATGTGCAGAATTGTTCTTTCATATCAATGATGCATTCCTCCAAGTACTTTGCTATTTAATAGCAAAGTATTAATAGCAAAGTACTAATCAATACCTACAATTTTATTAAACTATTGCTATAAATGATGTTCAAATATTTTCATTTGGATAGTATTATGCAAGCTTCGTAGTGAATAGATAAAAATGAAATTTAATTCGTTCATTGACTCCATTCGAAATCATACTCTGAAATTTCTCCTCACCTTGCGGGCACTTGAAAAAAATGAATATTCCTCGCGTTTGTAAAGTTTCACAAAAAAAACTCTCCGTTTGAGAAGTAAGTTGGTAACCTCCTTTAAAAAAAATCCGTTCCCGAAATCACATAATCGCGTGCACAGTCGTTGAGAGCAAAATGGAATTTTTAAAAAATTTGCATTTCGGCATAGAGGAAAAAAAATCCAGAAACGCTTCGATGAGTCGATAAATCATTTCGGAATTGGGGGAATAGTTGTAAAAAAAAGCTGCGACTTTTGGCACATTTAAATGTAACATCGACGGGACTAACACCATGAAAAAAGAGAGGGGGATAAAAGCGAGGTGGGGAGAGGGGCGCGATGAGGGGGGCTGAGGAGGGAGAAAAGAAGGTGGTGGAGAAGGGAGAGAAACGAGACCCACATTCGCGTTGAGACGAAGAGAATTCAATACGGGTCGTCGTAGAGACGAGATGCCCAAGCAGCGAGCAAATTACGGTTTTACAAATCGTTTTTTTGTGCTTTTTTCTCCCCTCTCCCTCCTTTTTCTCCTTTTCTCTTTCTCAGTTCTTTTTTTTTTGCTCAGCATTGGACCTCCTGCTGTAAGTGTTGGACGTCGTTCTCCTCGGCCACTATGGAATTGGTAACTCTCCACTTTGGAGGAGAGGTTCGTCGACCCTCCCCGCCTCTCTCCCTCTTCTCACATTGGCTTTTTCCACATAAAAATAAAGACTCCTCGAATTCTTTCTCCCGCAGGGGCGAAAAATTATCGTGTTCGAAAATATAGAGAGAGAGCAGGATGTGAAAGAAAACAAAAATGTGAAGTTCTCGGCGGAGAGAATATATTCTTCCGAAAAAAGTTTAAATGAAAGGTCTGAAAATTGTCTATGAGAAGGAAAAGCTCGCGGTTGTCTGTTCATGCCCCGACATTTTCCACTGACGATGAAACTATTCTAAATAAAAATCATCTGAACAATTACTGAGGATGGTCATGAGAGTAATTAGTTAATTGTCAAAAAATATTAAGTATTTCGTGTACGTATGTCATTTTATTACAAAAGTGTAAATAACTGTTCTCTTATAGCATATTTTTTCCGTTATCGATAAAAATGGAATGATTAAACGAAACTATAATTGGAAGGGAAAGATAGCATGTAAACCGGTAAGAGGATCATTCAAAAAAGGAAAAAAAAACGTATAGTGTGCGTGCGAGTGATGATCGGTGTGAGAGACATAAATCCTGTCTTGACGTCATTCGCGCGTCTACCGGATAAATAGGTCATCACATCCAAAGAGAATTTATTGATCACTTTGAATTTAGTATACACACGCATAAATTGGCTAAACGCATCAGCTGATAGCAAAACACTCCGAGTTCAACAACCGTCGTGTCTCTTTCGTTCCTTTCGCGCCATTCCACATGAATAATGAAACACTGAAAATTTCACGACACATACCAATGAGCGCCGAGGTGAAAAAAAATTACAATATTCCAAAAAAAAAATTGACGCGAGGAATCGAGAGGATTTAAAGTTGTTGACTTTTTCTTCGATCTATTTTAACGAAATAAATGAACCAAAAATAAAGTGTGATTCTTCGACTTTCTTATAATTTGGACCACGAAGAGAAAAAGATTAAAACCGATTTCATTATCTTACAAGTTCAGTAATTATTTCATTTTACTCATGATTTTTTCACAAATTCGAAACGAAACAATAATTTATATGGATACAAATAAAAACTATGATAATATTGATGATGGAAAAAATGAAATGATCGATTCTGCTATGGTTACAGATGTCACCGGCAACGAAAAACGATTGAGAGGACGACGACCGCGAGCGCGCGACTTTCTCCTCTTATGTTAATTTCGTGCCGAAGTGTACACACACGGACGCTCGTTCGTTATTTTTGCGGCTTCGAGATCAGGATATCGCCGAATTATGTTACAATACACCGTAAACCCATGTGCTACCGACAAAGGTATCAAACGAAATGGGAAATAATTATTATTTAAAGAAAAGAGCGAAAGTTTATTGGAATAAATGAAACATAGTTGAGCCGAAAGCGGATAATCGCGTTTGATGATTCAACGGCGCGTTGACTCGAGGAGGCAATTCGTATAGGAAGAGATAAAGTAGAACGGAATGTATGCCAAGGATCAACGCGGTGATTTATCCTATCTCTATGACAGAAGAGAAAAAAGGAATAAGTAAGTGAAAGATAAAGAGATGATGCCTAAACCATTCAAGAGTGATATGAGAAATTCTTTTCTCTCATTCTGATTATCGGCGCGCTGTCGATCCGATCGTTATTCATACTGGAAACACTTTCACGATCATCGTCTGGCGTAAAAAGATGTTTCTGCGGAAGAGAACATTGCCCTTTTATCATCTATTGACCGTAATTTTCGGAAAATAAGTTCCAATTTTTTTTTCCAGAGAAATGTAGAAAAATTGTTTTTCCATCAATATTCATAAGAGAACATAAGAAAATTGAAAAATTCATGGAAAATTATCAAAATTATTGCGTGTGCATAAAAAATTGAAATTTTATTATTGTGATTATTTACGTAACTTTTGCTCGCACGGATATTTTTAGACATTCCATGCCCAGAATATGTATGGGCATGTAAATGATTGAGCGAGAAGCTTGTATAGTGTTAACTATATACGGGGAGAGGCACTTTCCTGGCGTGTTTTAGAGAGTTGACCCGGGCCTACCCCACCAAACCACCGAGAGATTCTCGTCCTCTCTCTTTTTTCTTTTTTTTCTGTTTTTTCCTTCATCGGCATGCCGCTTTATCACCGTAACCCAGTCCTCTCTCCGAGAAGTCAGACAGCTCGTCCACTGAGTAATTCGCCTCACTTATGCACGCATTTGCTCCCCTAGTTTCCTAAAAAAATCATTTTTTTCTTCAACCCAGTAAAACCTAGCAAAAAAAATCATACCAATCGAGTTATGAGCTTTCGCATCCATCAATTTTATGCATTTTATATCGATCTTCAACGAGTGATCAGAAATAAATCGATCTCCGTCAATATTCTCTTGTCAAGTTTTGTCCCTCAATTCGTGAGACGACTGTCAATAAATAAGACTCAAAGAATCGCGTTTTGATCGAATCCAGTTCGCGAAAAAAATCAGACCAATCAAGTTGAATGTCATTGCACTTATCAATTTTATAGAAATTTATCGATTTCCAACTTATGATCAGGAGTAAATTGATTTTCTTTTTTCTGTCCTGCTACGTCGAGGCTTTTCCCCCAATTTATGAGATCAATCTAATAAGGATGGAAGTGAGCAAAAAAATAACTAACAGGTCTCAATGTGAATGTAAGTCTGGTCGAAACGAAAAATAAAAAAGAGTAACAGGACAATTGAAATAGTTAGAGTTGGCACGAAATGTGAGGTATGTAGATATAAATACATATGCATAGCGGCATTCGTGTATCTTTGTGCAGTACGGGTCGTCGAACCTGAACGACCTGCTCACCGCCTACTGCCAAACGCACTTAAATTCTGCACGAAACGAGCTATTGACTTTAAAATAGTCACACCCGGAGTAGGGATATTTTTTAATCGATTCTCAAAGTCGATCATTAGTTGATGTTTCGACTGACAGATCAATCTCTCTTTGATATTTACTTCAACTCTTACGTAAATTCGTCATATTATATTCAATATGATTATTTTTTAAATTAAAGTGTGATAATTCTTTTGTGTGTTATAAAATTCATGAATTTTTTAATAAACTTTCAAAGTTGATCATTATTCTATATTTATTCCGACTGATCGAACTCTCTTCCGTACGATTACTTTTAGATTTCCATTTTTGCAGAAATTTATAAAATCGCATTCGAAAGATTTATATTCTAAACAGCGATGTAACAATTTCTCTATTCTTTAAATTTCAATTTTCTTATTTATTTTTATTTCGCTTAGACCTCTGTCGCTTTAATTTTTAGTCCTCGATAAAAATCATGGCTAAAAGAAATGTAGGCGAAACTTTACCGTTCTGTAGATAAAAAGAATAAGATTCTAACGACCAGAAACCTCCGTTTTTTAAGAAAATTATTTTTAGTCATTTCGATAGCGTGTATTAAAGTCGCCGATTTATGCATACGCCAGGAATCGGTCTTCTAGTTTTCTTATAATAGTCTGGTGATCGTCTCGTGACCTCTATGTCGGAACGCTCTGGACCAAGACAGCAGGATACATCGTCCACATTTGAAATATATCGAAAAAAGAGCTCTCAAAGAAGGATCAGTGAAAAAAAGCAGAAAAAAAACGAAGATCGAGGCGTCGTTTGAACGATTAATTCGCCAGTTTTTATAATTCCGGTAGATCACAAATACTCGGGGTCGATGTACTCGAAAGTCGAAGCTTTCCCGATACTGGCCGAATGCTTCTCGCATATTTTGTATTCATTTTTTTTCTTCCTCTCTTTTTTATCGTTTTTTTTTCTCTGGCTCCTTCTCCTTTTTTAACGATCAACGATCGAGACTCACGAATGTCTCGTCTATTACCGAAATTTCTAATGTCCATTTATATGATAATTAACGAAAAGAAGGAAAGGTCATCAGGCGGCAAGCAAATATTCCGTAACGTTCGTCCACCTGTACACATATTCACGAAAAAAAAAGAAAAAAGAATTCAACCATTTTTTTGACATTTATCCGAGAAGCGGTTCTCACAAATATTCCCAAATAATTTTCGCGTTGCTAATTTAATCGCTATGCATTCAACATCCATTGAAGTTATTTCTTCAGCCATTATAATTACATAATTTTTTTATGCGTAAAAATTAGTCAAGCCGATACTGTGCCGAATAGAATTTTTTTTTTACTTTTCGTTTCCCCCAGGAAGCGCCGAATTATAACTGTTGCTCTTTTTCTAACGGTTAGTCCTCCGGCCAATTAATGGCGTATCAACACGAAGCTACGTCCTAGACCGAACACTTGTCATTATAAACTCGTTAGACGTCTATAGAAATTCGCGTTTTCATGTGTGAGGCGTTCTTTCCGGGGACCCGATGCGAGATAATACAGTTTAGCCTTAATATACATTTTTGGGTAAGCTAAGACACGCTCTTGGAAGGAGTCTCAAGTGCGAGGGTGAAACACGTATATCCAGGGACAAAGGAATGATACCACTGATGGCCAGTACTTTGAGAAAATTCGCATGAAACATTTATTTTTGAATACCTTAAATCCAACATTACTTTAAATTATTTATTTTATTTATATTAATTTGGTTAGCCTGCATTATTACAAGAGTTTGTGTAGAATACTGATTTCGGATTAAACTCATTCTTCGTGTTTTATTTCTAGTGTATTTTCTTTCATATACAAAAGCACTTAGTAAAATATAATTGGATTTGAAAGATTCTGATACTTTTCATTTATATTTGTAAAATTTATCGTCCCAAGTTTTCGGATCTGATTTATTTATTGATTAATAAGAAAATAAAAAAAACATCGGGCACACGCCTCCTGCGATAAAAATATTATCTCATGTTTTTATATTTATTTTTTATTCTTGTTATTGTTCGATAAGAAAATTTGCATGCAAATTTCAACCAGGTAGCCATTTTTCGGATCAAAACGAACGTATTTCGGTAAAATAACCCATATTTTTAGAAGTTTAATTATTTGATATTGAAAGAGAAATCTGCGATTTTCGAAATCCAGTAACTTTCTTGGTTGTGATTGCTCTTGAATATGAAAATATTTCCTTATTCTTTGTTTTGAACGTTGAAACACGCTCAGAAATTTTTTTTTAATAGTCTATGATACTATTAAGTGCTGTGTCTTTCAATGTCAGTTTGAAATTTTATTATTGTACATTTATACTGTTGAGAATCACGTATGTTCGTTTGTGTGTGATTCTATTTTATGTCCCAATCTTGTTAATTAAAGCAGTACTGGGTGATTGTATTTTTAAAATGAAGGTGATAGAGTATTTCACGACCAAGTTTTGTTGTTAATAGTGGACTGTATTTGAGATGTGTTTTATTAGAGATGTTTTGACAGCGAGTCTTTTTCACAGAAGTATTACAAATTTGTTGTATGCGATCTTATAAAGTGCTTACAAACAATAATTTTTTGACGGTAGAGATGAAGTATATGCTGATTGGTTGACACATCTTGCGGGCGTGGAATAGGCGGAACCCTAGTAATTTCGAAAAACGCACATTTTCTGAAAAACCCTGAAGTACTAAAAAATGTGATCGCCGAATATTTCGGATTAAAATAATTGCTTGGAAAGTCCCGGAAATTTTGGTTTTTAAGCCTTTTATGGCACGGTACGAAAAGATTTGAAATAAAAAGTATAGAGACGAAATTTGGTTTTGGCTTAAAATAAGATATTTTGGGGAGATCGTTTTTATGGTTTAATGGATTTTCTTTTAACTGCTCGGTGACGCGACATATACATTTCCCTTAGAATACATCCTTGAATTTTCAAAACGCGAAATCCGCTTCTTTAGTTAGGAATATGTCGGAAAAACATCTTCAAAGCTCTCGGCTCGAAAATGCAATCTGTTCTTCGGTAGAATGGACGTATACTGAAGTATTAAATTGAAGTTCTTCTAGTAAGATGAAATATGTTTTATGAAACGCGATACTGTACGAATATGTTGTAAAGCATGAGAATGAAGTATGTGCGTACGTCTTGAAGCATCTGACTGAAATACGTAAGCATGAGACTGAAGTACATATGAATATGTCCCGAAGCTCTTCCGCTAGTATGAATACCTCATATGGGTTCCGCGTTCCGACTGGATAGTACGCGGAGTGGCAATGTGTATAGCGACTTTTTACTCAGCGACAAATGATCCTGAAAATGTAATCGAAATGTTTTGTTGCATGCATGAGAGACGTAGATAATTCTACATAAAAAAAAAATTTCGAAAAATATTGACATTCGCGAAATTTGGTGCACAATTCATAAACTCGACCGGACGCTTTTTTTTCATTATTCAATTCACACAATTCGTTCTCTACCTTTCTCATCGAGATCCTCTCTGCCAAAGAAATAAGAATCGTGTACCTGACGAAAAAAAAAGCACAAGCAGCCTTTAAAAAAAGGAGAAGAAAAATTTTGCGTCGTTAAATTTTTGTGGGTTGACCGCACAAGACAAAGGTGGCCCTTAAAAAAGAAAAATGTACAACCGCAAGAATGGTTCTCCTACGCCGAAACGGTAGACCCAATTCTTTTCCGAGTCTGTTTCAACAAAAAATAGACATAAAAGATGACACTTTTGACCAGAATATCCGTTCCCCATTCGTCAATTTTCGCTATTGAATTTCTCCTCAGGTTATTTGTAACGGGAAAAATTTCTTAAGTGCAAAACTTACAAAAATGTATCCCTCATAAAAATCCTGAGAAAAAACAATGCAATAAGAATAAGAATTTTTTTATAAAATTTAGGTAGTTCAGTATCGATCTCGCCAACTGACCACGGTGAAGGATCGAGTCAAAGCACTTTGCGAGATTCAACGGATGGATCGGATATTTGAGGCAATACAATCGGGCGAGGAGTAAGAGGCTCGGCTCTCCGTGATCACGAGAAGGGGAAAGGACGGATGCCGGACTGCGAGGAGAAGGAAAGAGGCGAGAGATTCTCGATTGGTGGGAGCTGAGGACACTTTCACTCTCACAGGTGCATGACCGAGAGAAGGTGCGCGCGAACTCGATCGCAAACACATACCGACTCGATACCGGTTAACCGTATATATTTATTACCTTTTATACCCGTACACATTTTTCTTCTCTCGATTACTTTTTTTTATTTTTAAGTATATTTACACTCTCATAGTTAAGTAAGCGCAAACTCTGAAAAAGCTTCTGCTTAACGCGGTACGATTGTCAGGAAACGATTCAATTTCACGTGACTCAAGCGATATATTTTTGGAACACGATTTTTTCTCCTTTGGGCTTTGCAATAATTATTTTTATAAAAAGTTTTCAGCAATATTTTTTCATATTCGAGTTTGAGTGTAACGAGCAATTTCACAGCAGTATTTTGTTAATGTGCATGTCATGTTCAAAAACTTGGGCCATATGCCATAAAAGGTGAATCGTAGGACTCTATGAATTTCTATTGCAACGTAACTTTATCTCATCAAATGAATAGTTGAAGGATCGGTAGATTTTAGAATCTGTTCCAAAATTTACTGCCAGCACTGACAGCACACACACACACCAATTCCTGTATTAAAAAAAAGTAAAAAATAAATAAAAATAAAAAGTTCTGCAAAGAATCGTTCAAAAGTGTTTTTTCAAGAAAGAAGATATCTTCAAAGATTGGCAGAAAAAAAATTATTAATGAAGACATCAGGAATACAAAGTTGAAAAATTTGTCTTCTTGCACTATTATATGTTACTAGACGATGGATACGCGAGTTTTGCGCGCGCGATCGCTTCGTGGTGTTGATTTAAGAAAAAAGTTTGATTTGGCCCATTTTTTGCAATGATTTAACAAAAAAAATGTTTCAAATTATACGACGGGTAATTAACAAAATGAATCTTTATACATGAAAATATGACCACAAAGAAGATACTTGTGGATATTCGCAGTGATCTTGGTGGTTTTTTATCTTCTCTTCTTTCTTCTTTTCCATATTTTTTCACTTTTTTGGCTTTCTTTCACACGATTAATTTTTTATCCTCTCTATTCCGATGTTTTTTTTTATTTTCTGATTTTTCTCGCGCATGATAGATTTATTATAGTCGTTTCCTTATTTTTTTCGTTGTATTTTTCACTTTTTTGATTTTTTTTCTTAAATGACCAATTATTGACATTTGTCAAAATTCGAGTCAATTTCAGATACCATAAAAAATGAAGTTGGTCAAACGAACGAATTAGCGCCCTCACGAGCCAATAAGATTTGTGGAAAACCGGCGACAAAACAACGTATCTTCCATCAACTTCAAGTTCACGTATCTTCCATCAACTTTATATGATTGGATTATTTTAGGCATTCTGAAAAATTGTTTTTATTTATGATTCCTAAAATTGCATAAAAATGGTTTTGTATAATTTTTTCCCACGACTATTTTGGACAGAAATACAAACGTTAAAATGTGACTTGAATTCTGAAATAGCAGTTGATCTCTTCATTTCGAAGCGTAGTGCATATTAGCATAAGCATATTTCTATCAATAGTGGACATTGTTTACAATGTGTCTATATAGTTTAAGGAATTGATTTATCATTACTTAAGAGTAGCCGTTAAGCGTTTTTTACGAAAATGATGGACCGGAAAAACTTTTCATTCAATATGCATTATAGCCTACTCGAACTAAATATGCAGAATATTCAAATAAAAGTAACGCAATAATAAATAAACCGATAATTGCATGTTGTCGATACACCAACAGTGATAAATAGTCATGAATAATGTTTAATTGTATATTCAAACGTAAAATAAATGTTTGATCTACTATTTGATCGATGTCATTTCGTCGGCCTAATAATTGTTTGATTAAAAGATTACAGGTGGTTGTGGGACTTTTATTTACAAGATTAAAGTACAATTTATAAAATTTGTTTACGTTACATATTTTATTCAATAATAATAAAATTTTAGTTTTTTAATTACCTTGACATGAATAATAAATTTTCCGTCAAAAGTCTTCTGCATGTAGGACGAACTGGTTTTCGGAGATTTCGATGCCGAATAGAGAAAATGCACTACACGAAATGCTCACACTTTTCGTCTCTGCACACTCGTCCGCCTTTGCTCTCCTTCTCTCCTTATTCCCGTACTTGTCCTTATAAAATATTGTGACCAGCCGCACATAACGGCCTCGCTGAACACGTGCTTGAAATCCACATACGTGTACTGTAATTATTGTAACTACTATAATATTCAATATGCAAAATCACTAATTATTTAAATTTTTTAATAAATCTTATTTTCGTAAATTTCATCATTGGTGCTCGTCCTCTCGTGTAAATGTACAAATATATGATATTTATTAAATAAAAGAATAACGCTAAAAATTATATCACCATTCTTGCACAAGAGGAATAATAAAAAATTCACCTGGATTGAAATTTATGTAAATTTATTAAAAATTATATAAAAATATTTACTTACCTTTACTTGGTAGTAAATTTGATTCCGGAGAAATATTTATTCTCGATCCTTGAGAATGATAAAAAATGAACGGGATAGAGTTTGTGACTTTAGGCTGTTTTTGTGTTGCTGCAAGGGCCGGGAGGTGGGTCTTTGCTTTCGCAAAGTGCCCGAGAGGAATAAACGAGAGAGATAGAGAGCGAGAGAGAGGAGGAGGGACGGTGAGAGAGCAAAAATGGGTGTGGAAGGGAGAACGAGAGCGAGAGAATGAAGAGGTCGATGAACTTCACGAATGTTACCGCTCAACCGTTTGCCCACTTGCTCTCTCTCTCTTTCTCTCTCTACCTCTTTCTGTCTTTCCAGAGTACTTCTGATCGGCCATGTAAGAAGTAGTACCGAAATGTACTCGCAGCATCTTGTTGAACTTCTCGTGAATTCGAGTCAGCCCAAACTACCAGAATAACGCCCAAGATCAAAGTTAAGAAAGTGCCTAAAATTTATTGACTTTCATGGAAAACAGATTGTTGCAAAAAAAAAACGACAAACAGCATTGCTATAATATTACCCAATTATTAATTTATGTCAAAACTATTTAAAAAGTTTGTGTCTTTCTAGAGTACTTCTGACCTGCCACGTGTAAGTAGTACCAAAATGTGCTCGCGGTATCTTGTTGAACTTCTCGTGAATTCAAGCCAGTCCAAATCGCAAGAGGCAAAAATATGCAACTCGGAATTAATTGCCAAAAATTAATGAATTTTTTGCACTTTCTGAACTCGTTAGAAAAATAATAAAAAATAGAATAAATATTTAATAATAAACTTAATATATAAAAAATATCTCAAAGCTTGAAGTAGCATAAAAAAACTTTCTTTGTCCATTGACTACATTGTAAATGACTAAAAATAACAATTCTCCCATCACGCGATCGAAGGGAAAAAAAGAGATAATTCGGTCCAACCGAATTCATACAACAATGCTGTACGAATTTAGCATGGAATTTAAGAAATGGAGGCGTGTGTGGAGGAAGAAGGATAATAAGCGGGGAAATGTGGAGACGTATGAAACGGAACGGGCAGCAGCTGGTCCCAACGACGGTGGCGGTGTCGAGCACACGGTGTACGCGAGGCCACGGTCTCCAGTGGGTCAGTGGTTCACGAGAGGGGGAAGCCCCCCTCGACGAGTACACTCTCGACTCTCTTTCCTTGCCTCCTCCTCCGCCTTCTCCTTCTCTCTTTTGGCCTCTCCTTTTGCACTAATCTTTCTTTCTCTGCTCCCCTCCTTTGCTCCTTCTATTCACGGGCAATCGAGAGACATTCGTTGTTCCTCAAATAAATATCTGTTAAATAAAAGAAAACCCTTCATAAATAAAATTATAAATACTCAATTTTTATCTTTCAACTGGAAGGAGTCATAATCGTTTCTTGGAGTAAAAGTGTAACAGAATGAATCAAATATGAACGAATGATGAATATGGAAGGACGAGAAAGAGAGATTGATTGATTATTTTCATATCATCGTGTAAGACGTGAAATGAACAGAACTTAATAAACACATAAAAATATAAAGTAATTGTATTAGTAAACAGTATGATGAAGACATTACTTTGTATTCAGTGATAATATTTTCCTATAATCCTATAATATTTTCCTGGATATGAAATTAGTAATCAAAGAGTTTGATTTTAAATCATGATCTACAAGTGGTAACGTGGTAACTCAATGAATTGCGATAGATAATGGACACCTGAAATTCAAATGGAAAATTGGAGGAATATCGTGTGTAGATCACGAAAGGTAGAGAATATATTTATGCTCGAGTGAGCTGTAAGGCAGATAAGAGAAAAATCGTACATTTACAAATAAGATGCAAAACAAGATGCGAAGATAAATAAAGCGAACGCAATAAAGTTAAATACATAAAATACAATGAAAGGTAGAAACTAGATTACGAATACATTTATGGAGCTGGGTAATGTTTTATGCAGAAGTCTCACTCATCAGTCAGCATATAGCGCAATTCATATACAGCTGAAAGCAAGAAAATAACTTCAATGGCACCTGAAGACCATTTTTGTAAACCTGAGTGCTTCAACAGGAGCAAATAGAGTTTTACTGGCATGTCTTGCCAATCTCCGTAGCAATGGATCGATTGGAGTGCGCGGATAATGAATGTAAGACACAGATTGACGCTTTTAACATATTAAACATAAACATGTCAAGGAGCAAAATCTCTTAGAACGGATGATAAATGATAAAACCGCGTCAAAAAGAAATGTTTATTTCTACATAGATTCAATGAGAGTCGAATAGAGAAGCTTTGAAGAGACTAATATGATCCATAGAACTCTTCTGTTAAGCGTCAGAATACTTCTGACAAAATAAAATGAAACTGACAGAAAAAAGCAGAAATAACGTGGACTTGAAATTAAATTAAAAAATGTAAAATTTCATTGCACACAGTTAGTCAACTTTTTGAGAGAGGCTGTACCATATTTCACCCAATTCAACCACGGATTGAAAATTACTGAGATTCCAAACTTTGATTAACACCAGTAGGAACTCTTTTCAAATTCTTATTAGATTGGTAAGTACAATTGAATATCAAATTAGCTTTCATGATTCAATGTTATATCGTCAGCACATTCAAGATTAGTCGGTAGTTGCTTAATTAAAGGTAACTACAAGACAATGTGTCAAGACGTTAACAAGTCTGTGTCCAAAGCTTAGAACACAGACGAAAATTTAAGCACAAAAAATGCTTAAATGAAAAATAATGCATAAGTGGAACAAAAAGTTCGGGCTATTGTACATTGGGCGTATGTATAAAGTATGGTGATACAAGCGCAGTTCGAAACCCACAAGCACAGATCGAGGACCGTAAAGCAGGATAAAGCAGGTTAACTGTTATGTTGCTAAAAATATCTGTGATGTTGGTGCGCCGGTGCTGCTGCTGCTGCTGGCCACCTCCGCCCTCTTCTCGGACTTCGAGAGATACACGTCCAGTTGCATCTCGTTTCTCAGTCACCTTCTTTCTTTTCCATTACTTTTTTTTACAATCAGCCAACACGAAACTCCGCGTTTCGTTCTCTTCCTTTTTTTCTCTGTCTCTGTTTCGCGAGCTTCGTAATCTCCTCTCCATCTCTCTTCGCCCCCGCACAATTTTCACCTCGTTCCTCGTGCGCCCTGTTCGTGTTCCTCGGGATTCCTGCAGCTCGTGCTCGACGCAATGCGCGCCAGAAGTGCACATGCACTCGCGACATATTCTCGCGACGACCGTTTTCACATTCCCGCTCCTTGTACGCAAGTTCTCGAGATAAATGCTACCTTCTCCTTATTCTTTTCTCCCCTTCGTTATTTTAAGATAGAGTCTATCGAGAAATCGTATGCCTCATTGCCCCAAGCAAAATTTTTGCACAAATCCCAAAAATATTTTCAATTTTCATGTCTAATTGTTCAATTTTTATGCTGCATCTATATACTTGGGGTTTTATGAAATTTTTATTAATTTCGAATTTCACAAGTAGAAATGCTAATCCTCATATCGCCTTGTCGTCATACTTCTCATTTTCGTTACACATTTCATGAAAATATATGCGTAATACAATTTAATAATTATGTGAATGAGAATTCGTGATCGGGTCTAGGTCTGGTAATTTCAGATTGACAGAGATTAGTGATAAATGCTCACTTCGCGCGTCATTAAGTTTTCGAGTTCATTGACACTAGTTCAGCGGCGATAGTTATATATACTGGCAATTTTGCAGCATTTTCGCGCAATTTTATTTCTCGCTTATCCGGATCAGCAGCAAAAAAACGAATGACATGTCTTAATTCATATTACGTTAAAATAATAAAATTTTTTTGTTTATTTTATACCTTCGTACTTTTATGTATTCTTTTTCTTTCGTGTTCAAATATAAGATATCAAATTTAAGAAAATATGTAAGATTCCATAAACCATTAAAACAATCGTTAATTTGTGATTCCATAAAATAAATTGTAAGCACAAAGAGAATCTGGAACTAAAATTGTATAAATAAATTATTTGTTGCGTACACAAATTTATCACGGTACTCGGAGGTGATTTAATCGTTGTACATGGGATATTCTCATTCAACGTTTTCGCGGGACGCTTAGAATAAAGTGTGCTACGTAGCCGGCCTGGTGATTGCGAATGAAAGCACGTCGAGCAACAGAGAGGGAACTCGGGGGAGGAGAGAATGAGGAGCGAGAGAGAGAGAGAGGGCATACTCACTGAAAGAGCAAGAAAACGCGATCGAGCGAGAGGGATACCACCGGCCCAAGATCGTTGACCCGACACGTGCAACTGCAGCACGTGCGAGTACACGTACTTATTCTTTTATTTACATAGGAGAGAAAGAGTATGACGCAGAGAGAAACACAGAAATCAGATTAAGAATAAGATTTCGCTTGTTTTTATTCTCCATTGGCGGAAATTTGCACCGCTCGACATTCAAAAGAGACCAAGCGCTCCATGAATCGAATAATTTTTTTGTCAAATAACGCGAAGAACGGTTTTTGTTCTCGGAGCTCAATTTTTTTCCTAATTTTCTTTCATCGCTGATGAATTTTTTTTGGAGGATTAAAAAGTTTGACATTTCCTTTCGACAATGAGATAAACTTTTTCTCTATAGTTCGTGATCAATATTAACGGGCTCTCGAGACAGTTATGTCTGTTAGTCTCGTTTATGACGATAATCGGATCAACGTCATTATTTTTAGCCGCTATACAGTATCGAGAAAATTAATTTTTTTTTCAAAGATTGTTTTGGCGAAACGTGCAATGCATATGTAAAATTCATAATGAGATTAAGCGGATGCAAGCGACGGGAATATGCGAGGCGATCGGAAAAAAGAGCCGCGGTTGTTCTGTCGCCGGGAGCGGAGCTTAATCGAGAGGCTCTTATAATCGGCAGGACCAAGACGCTCGCTCGAGAGAGAATAGGGAAGGTGATAGTCCTTTCTTTTAATCTGCGATACTCCGAGAGAAAAGTCCGGTTAGAATATTTAGGCTACGAGGAGATTCTACCGAATCTGGAACGGCAGGGTCGTTGGCCCCGAGAGAACCGCGGGGGCACCACAAGCACCGACACACCAACCAGAACGCCCCGTCCAATTCGTTCCTCATTCGACCATTTTTTTCATACCTTCTTCTTTCTCTGCTCTTGTCTCTCTTTTTTTGGCCTCGTAGCGGTGGTCACACCGGCAAAACGTTAGCCCAATTTGTCTAATGCTTTCCTCCCCTCTACCTCTATCTTTCTTCCTTATTCATCTTGTCGAATCTTGGGTAAGGTACGTCCAAAAAACCCGTCGTCCCATTCACGTTGTCGTTTACAACGCTCCAACTTGAGAGTCGCGAGAAACGGTTTCGCAAATCCTTGCCAAAAAGGAAGGAGTCATAATCCATGGGATATCGGGAATATAAAAAAATAAAATAAAAACTGTTGATAGCCCGTTGCACGAAATTCCTCTCGCAAATATCAAAGCGTTCGCTAATCCGGACCAGTTGGCCTATTTAGAATACTTCCTCACTGTGAAATATTTGTGATTTTTTTTTCAATTTAGTGACTGAAGAAAATGAAAATAGTAACTTCAAGTACTTTCATAGATGCAGATATACATGCTTGAAAAATGATTTTTTCTTCTTAACTATTTAGCCCTTTAACTGTCACGCCTATTTCTAGATGGCACAAAATTATTTTCTTCAGTAGTATGGCTGAAAAATGTTCAAAGATGAATGATTAACTATAGTTTTGTCGATAAGTACCCGGAAAGTGGTATTTTTCTACTGTAGCAAATTTGCTACATTGGCGGTTTGGGGATATATAAAATGATATACAAGATCTGAAAAGACTACAATAAACGTTTCTTTATCTTATCGGTTTGCAATAAGATTTTTAGAATAATCTTACAGAACCACTAATTGCCGTGGAAAATGTAAAAACAATTGTTTATTGCGTTCTGACAGAGGTGCAGCTTGCATTTGCAGCATTTAATTTTTGAAAATCCTATCTTGCAATGTTTGTATCGCTGCTTTTGTTCATCGATAATATCTCAGTGCCCTACACGATCAGTTCGGAATAATTTTAGTGGTCGAGCACCTCGTGGAGTGCAGATTTCTTGTTTCGTGACTCGGAAGACGACCACGGTTCATTTTACCAGACTCCAAATGAATATTCGAGTTTCGAGGCACGATGGGCCTTCAAACCCGAATATTTATCACCAATCTAACAAAAAAAATTATAAAATTCAACATAAATTAGAAACGTGGTAAAATAATGACGTTGACACAAACGTTTGGTATTTACCTGAATGGCCAGTGTAGCTAATGTGCTACGGATGTTTTTACAACTTAATTTCGAAATATATCATTGATATAGGGGAGGGGACTGCAAAATTGGGTACGGGGGGCAAAATGGGGTACCCCAAAAATTTGGTCAAAATTTACAATATTTCAAATTTTGATAAAATTTAATATCAAATAGTCTTTTATTTGCTAAGAACATT